>JAECUM010002429.1:0-43739 GCA_016617855.1 Megalonaias nervosa
TTAATATTTTAATACAAATAATACTATCTTACAGGTTAGAGAATTTTAATTCTGCCTACTGTTATCAAGCATTCTTCTATAGAATCCAGGGATAGCACTTTCCGTTCTGTCTGGTGTATATTTATAATTCTCTGTAATTAATTCTATATACCTTGATTTCTTTCATAGGAATCCGGAATGACTGTGTAGATAGATGAAAATTAATTACTTAGTCGTCATGCGAGTTTGTCTGCTACGCACGAGTGCATATAACACCAATTGAGCAGGATCGTTTTTTGGTGATGTGTGCTTAGTCGTGAGGAAATGTGGGCTCGTGTGTGCAGGCAAGGCGATGGGTACCGTTTACCCGCGGACCTGGGTTCGAATCTCCGTAGAGTACGAATTAAAAGTTATCTAACCTGTATGTTAGTATATATATATATTCGATTTGATATAGTAATGGTAGCCGTCATCGTCGTGTTGGTAGCAGTGATGGTGATGATGGAGGTAAAAATAGTGATAGGAATCTGATGTACTGGGAACAGCAAATGCATCACTTTATTGTTATCAATTATTCCGGAAGATAATGAGAGAAGATAATTAGATAAAAAGTACTATGTAGCAGTATTAAAGATTCCTTTTTTTAAGCCTTTGCATAATATTAAAATGGAAGCCTTGCAGAAAACATTTGTTTCAGTTATTGTTTCCGCATTTCCTTCGACAGAAGCCACTAAGTTTGATAAATGCATTTAATCTGCTTTCCTTGTTTTTGACTTATTTCTACTAAGGGTGCGAAAATTTTAGCTCATGAATATGATCAGGAAGGTGTAAAACCTCTATTCCATCACTCACTGGGAAAGCAAGGCAAGTTAAAAAACAAGATTGCAACCTACGATTGGATTGGTTATATCCTTCTTGTGTGTAGCCAGATGAATGGATGGTGAGAGAGAGAGAGAGAGAGAGAGAGAGAGAGGTGTAATTTACTTCATCGCTTCATCGCCAATATTTATCGAATTTTGCCATGAATAACTTATGCAGTGTTTTTTATAACAAATTTTAATCATGAATCAATATTGGCATCAAAAGGAGGATTTGCATCGAATGTCAGTAAAATAAAAAAACAGACACGAAACACGATGTGAGTTATTATTGTATACTTAAATTTTGAAAATCATGTAAAGCAAATTTTAGAAATTTACTTGTGCATAAATGGAAGGTGAACAATACAGAAAGGAAGATGAATTTAAGGTCAGCTGAAAAGACTGTTTCATTAAAGCGAAAAGATTCACATAAGTTGAACTTGGAAGATATCTTGAAGAACGCTACCCAAAATCTTTAAAAATTCAAAGCTCAATGATTAACACGTATCAGACGAGTCTAAAACATATCAGACGAGTCTAAAACATATCAGACGAGTCTAAAACATCGTGGACTGTGCAGAAAATTGCAAGATGAAAAAATGATACAAGCTGGACTTCATTCAGTCCACGATGTTCAAGTAGCATACAGTCCACGATGTTCAAGAAGCATACAGTCCACGATGTTCAAGTAGCATACAATCCACAATGTTCAAGAGGCATACAGTTCCACGATGTTCAAGAAGCATACAGTCCACGGTGTTCAAGTAGCATACAATCCACAATGTTCAAGAAACATACAGTCCACGATGTTCAAGTAGCATACAATCCACAATGTTCAAGAGGCATACAGTCCACGATGTTCAAGTAGAATATAGTCCACGATGTTGAAGTAGAATACAGTCCACGAATGTTCAAGTAGCATACCATCCACAATGTTCAAGTAGCATACATTCCACGATGTTCAAGTAGCATACAATCCACAATGTTCAAGAAACATGCAGTTCACAATGTTCAAGTGGCATACAGTCCACGATGTTCAAGTAGACTAGTGTATTGTTTGATAAGCATTGGTGTAGCTGTTTTGGTATCTTGTTAATTTGGTCAAAAAGTAAAGTTGTTTACTTGGTCAAAAGGTAAAGTTGTTTCTGTTTTTAAATCTGATGAGATAACAAAGTCTGTACCAAGCCAATCATTAGAAACTATGCAAATGAACAACACTAACATGACTATTAAGAAACATAACAAGTCTTCGTCCACATAAGAAACACTAAAAGCCACACGACATGTCTTCGTCCACATTAGAAACACTAAAAGCTACACGACAAGTCTTTGTCCACATAACAAGCACTAAATGCTACATGACAAGTAGGTCATCCACATAACAAACACTAAAATTATTAAAAAGAAAAAAAAAAACAAGCCAAGCCTTCGTCCACGTAGCAAATACTAAAATCTACATGACAAGTCTGTGTCAACATAACACTAAAACAAAATTTCAAGTCTTTGTCTACATAACACCAAAACAACAAGACAAGTCGTGTTCTGTATAACATTACAAAGCAAAATGACAAGTCATTGTCTATATAAAACCCAAACACTGAAATGCATTAACTTTAGATGTGATAAATAACATAGCTTTTAGCTACAGACAAATGTCAACCAAAACAAAAAGCACTATCTCATTTTATCTTGCAGTGTTTAAATCTACTGTCACACAGCATACAACATGGTTTTGAAGAAGTTGTTTACGATGTCAACGGGTCCAGCATCAAGCATGAATATTGGAAAAGCTGTAAATCTAATTAATCCATTTTCACTTACAGCACATGGACTTTTAGCAGGCTAACAACATGGAATTTTACCGGACTAAAATCGTAACACTGCAGAAGCTTAAGACCCATCATGCTAAGGAAATGTGAGTCAAAAAACCCCAATCCAATATACCGTCAAATCCAACTGCAAACTGCACAGATCCATTATGCGCCGGCAGATCTGGATCTGTGCAATATCTTTAAGAGCAATCTAAAGAACAAACAACATAGACCCTGATCTGCAGGCGCATTATGCTACAGCAGATCAGGATCTTTGTCCTTTGCAGCTTGACTTGACTTAAAAGTGAGTATATACGGTACATTACTAAATGTTTGAATTTTGGTCTTGTAAATTGCATGGCTTTTATTTTTGCAGGTAAATTTCTACTGAAACGAAAAGCGTCATCAACATAGTTATTGATGCAATATTAATCTCTGTTCTTACTACCTGACCATGCTAATTCGTATATTTTTATACTAGTATGCATTAGTATATTACTATACGTTTCCAGCAGTTCAAGAGACATATTTCTTCCTCCGCGCTGGTTTTTAGTTTCCAAGGAACTCCCTGTCACTAGTACCGCCAGTCCGTGGGTGCTTTCACTATATCTTTTATCCTCCCTTTACCATTGATACCATGACGACAACAACGGAGCTGAAGTCTCACCCTCTAAATACATTCAAATGCTTGTGAATCTGAGCCCTGCAAACCAATACGTTACCAACTGACATGGACACTAGGTATTTCAACAACATACATTACATATGCCTTTTTCATATAAACCTTTAAATTTGCTGCAGTTACTGTTGGTGGTGTAGTCAAATTTGCACATAATTACTGACGCTAAAAGTCCAATGAAGTCAGTTTAACTAACCCGTAATAACCAACACACTACCGACTACAGCACTTAAATCTGCTGTCATATAGCATACTACAAGCTTTTGAAGAAGTTGTTTACGATGTCAATAGGTCCAGCATAAAAAAGAGTTCCTTGGTACTTGAAAACTAAAGAGCAGCAAGAACACCACACCATTGGGGACATATATCTATGAAAGCTGTGACACCGGCATTTGTTGTCTCTGTTTATTGTGGTAGTAAGATTCCAAATGACGTGTCTTAACATCATTTCTTATTTTTCTGACTCTGTCCAGCATATGATGACCACTCCTGTGGCCTAATGGTTAGAGCATCCACCTCGGATGCTCAAGGTCGCGGGTTCGAACCCCGGCTGAGTCATACCAAAGACTTAAAAATGGTACTAACAACTGCCTCGCTAGGCGCTCAGCATTAAGAGGTTAGTGTTAGGACTGTTCGGCCTGGTGTCAGGAATGTGACATGGTGGGACATCATGATGTATGTTTGCGGCATGATGCCCCAATGCTAAACATCAATATAAACTGCCACACTGCAGACATCGTAGCGATATGACTGAAAAAGTTTTAAAGCTACGTTAAATATCCAAATCACACACACACACACACACACACACACACACACACACACACACACACACACACACACACACGCACACAGGATATGATGAAATAGTATAGAAAAAAAACAACACGTAAACCAAAAAGCGTATTATATGCAAATGAATATTAAAATTCTAAAATGATATAGATTCTTCATAATGGTTCCAAAAATAGTCTATAAAAATATTCATTTAGTGAAATAAATCATTGTGCAGTCCAAGTATTACTCGTTCTTTCATAGTGACAAGAAGGAAAGTCCTCCCTTGTCAGTACAGCGAAAAGCCAAAACCAAATTCTAGCAGACGACTTCTGTATTTATTTCTATTTCTGCTCCAGAAGTTTGAATGAAAGGACGCTACTGAATATCACTTTCATTTCGTTTTGAGTGCAGTAAGGAGAATGTGATTTCAGTTGGAAATGCAGTAGAAATTACAGTACAATTTCGCGGTATCTATCAATTTTTGGAACGAATGACATGGGTCATGTCATTCGGATTTGCAGAACTTAGTACATTTTGATGAAATTCAATAGGAAAAAATGAAAGTATATTTATTGCCATTCTTATTACCAGCTAAAGAAGACATATATTTATGCCCTGTTACTTTCATGCTCGTTTTTGGAGGGACCCCAGTTATGACCTGTTTGGGTTCTATAGCTAGCTTAACACTGTATCAAAATAGCTAACTAGGGAAAATTGCAAAGCAGCTGTTGTGTGATAGTCCAGGTATTGAAAATAATACCTTTTCGTCGTCTTGGCTTATTGGCTCTGATGCTGTTAGTTTCCTACCAAAAACCTTCAGTTGCATTTTTTCCCTTCAATTTAGTATTTTCACTGGCTCTACTGTGCTATTTTCTGTGCTATTTTTATAGACCCTAGAGAGCACTGGTCATAGTCTGAACCATTTTATTTGCCAAAAGTTACGAATATTTCTCCTAAATAACTGCTGAAATAATCAGAATGAGATTTTCAATACTGCGTCTCTTACGTTTGTGGTGGACATTGCAAATATCACGTTCATTCGTTTGCTTGTTTGTAAGTTTCGTTTGTGACTCGGTGAACTCGTCCACATAGTTAACTTTATCATCTCAACTTTCAAATGGACGAAACGGCTTGTTTAGTTCATTCACAATCAAATCTAATCAACCAAAAGCTAAAGCGTATGCTACATGAGCGTTCATTATTTGTTTACAAAGTACTTCCTTATACGCTATTCTCTTCGACACATGTGTCGTGCAGTATGAAGACATATAGTATGGAAAAATACTGCACAATTCTGACGATATAAAGTTAATGGAGAAAACAAAAGCTAAAGCCTCTACAACATCAGTGTACATGGTATACACGATACTATTTTTAGACACGTGTCGTACGGTATTAAGCCGTGTAGTATGGAAAAATACTTTGAGAGAAAATGGAGAATAGTAAAATAAATATTCTTTACTTAATATTTTAAAGATAATTTATTATATATGGCAAAAGCAGTATTTTTACGGACATGAGAGTATACAAATATCTGTATATTCACACACACACACACACACACACACACACACACACACACACACACACACACACACACACACACACACACACTTCTGTTTCCAAAAACATAGTTTACTGCTCTGTAACTGTTTGTACAATGACCATCTATTGTCAAACTTTCCCTATGACAGTTTTTGAGGCAAATTTAGTCTGTCTCGATTAAATCTACATTTATAAATATACTGGTTTGCATATAGAATTATCAGATTAATTATATCAACAGCCCTAGTTTTGTCTTTGATTTCAAAGATAATATTTTTGATTATTAAGCCTAAATTGATTATTAAGTCTAAATTACTTGTATTCCAACATTTACTTTTTATCGATTGCTAAATATCATTTATAAAAATCTTAATTATGTGACAATTAAATCTACATTTAAAATTTCCTGGTTTGCACATTGAAATATCATATTAATTATATCAACAGACTGAGTTTTGTTTTTAATGTTAAAGTTAATATTTCTGTTTGTTAAATCTTAATTGTTTGTATTTCTACATTTACTTTTAATCAATTGCAAAATATAATTTTTAAAAAAAAAATCTTAATTATGTGACAATCCCAAAAGATATGAAAGATCGTCTCTGCATGTCATATATATGGAAGATCAGAGTTAACATTGGAAAAATGTCATACAAATGTGTATTATACAGACAAGTGTGTATTATACATTCTTCGTCATCCGAATATGACACAAAGTTCTATCGGGCATCAAATTCTGACCAAAAGTCTCCGATATAATCGATATGTCTTGTCTGAAGCATTTGACACTATAGACCATGCTATATTACTTCACCGTCTCCAGCATGTATTTGGCATTCATGATACGGCCTTACTATGGTTCAAGTCCTACTTGGTCAACAGGACACAAATTGTGTCCGCAAATGGAAAACACTCCAGCCCAGTTGATCTATTCCACAGGGGTCTGTTCTTGGACCTGTTCTCTTCATTCTATACACTCAGCCACTTTCAAGTGTCATAGATCATCATCCAGTGTCACCAACTGTATGCTGATGACACCCAAATATACAAATCTAGCCACCCAGCTGAAGTTGAAGCTACCATCCAAGGCGTAGAGAGGTGCATTTCCGATGTGAAATCATGGATGACATGTAACAAGCTGCAGATGAATGATGATAAAATTGAAGCCATCCTGATTACAACACAAAGACTTTCTCATTCACATCCTTTACCTCAGACAATAAATATCAGCAACACCAACATTAAATTCACACAGTCAGTATGAAACCTCGGTGTCACTCTTGACAGTACTCTCTCATTGCATCAACATGTCATGAACATATGCAAGGCTGCATATCTTGAGCTGAGACGCATCAACTCCATTCGCAAGTATCTTTCAGTTGATGCCACTAAAACACTTGTGTGTTTCTTAGTACTTTCAAGACTGGACTATTGTAACTCAATTCTGTCTGGTTCTTCTCAATATCTACTTCAGAAACTTCAAAAAGTTCAAAACACAGCTGCTCGGATCATCCTCAGAGTACCACGATCAGAGCACGCCTCTCTCCTGCTCTGTACCCTACACTGGCTATCCATACGATCCACAATTAAACACAAAATATGTTCTCTGTGCTACGTTTCACTGACGGGCTCCAGTCCAACATACCTATCTGACCTCACCCATGTGTACACACCTGCAAGATGCTTACGCTCCTCTTCTGACACTCGTATTCTCATTATTCCCACTATGAAGATGAAATCATATGGACAACGCTCATTTGCATACCAGGGCCCAGCAACGTGGAACAAATTGCCCACTGCACTTAGACACAAAGACACAGTGATCTCATTCAAGAGCGCTCTGAAAACTCACCTATTTCAACTGCAAGAACAGACTTAAAGACCTAATAATGTATCCTTGCCTTAAATATTTACAGCATATTTTCTGTTTCTACTTTCGTGGTATTTGTTTTTAATTTGGAATCTTATCATTATATATGTTTTTAAGTGTTGTCAAATGTTGTAAAACGCTTAGAGCTTCTAAAGATTAGGCGCTATACAAAGTCCTCATTATTATTATTATTATTATTATTATTATGTAATGTGCCGTCTCTTAGGATAAGTTTATGTATGTGCCGTCTCTTAGGATAAGTTTATATATCTCTTAGGATAAGTTTATGTGTTGTGTTGTGTCGTCTATAAAAAGTACGGATCACCCTCTGAACTTCCTAGAATGTCGTTTGGCAATCTAGGGGTTCACATGGGGGTTGATTCTGTACAAATTAACCTCTGAACTTTCTAGAATGTCGTTTGGCAACCTAGGGGTTCACATGGGGGTTGTGTTTCGTCTAATTTCGAATCCTCTGAGCCTGCTAGGATGTCGTTTGGCAACCTAGGGGTTCATATGGGGATATTTCAAATGCCCCTGAACTTGCTAGAATGTTGTTTGACAATCCCACCCAGTCACATTACCCTCACAACAGGCCAACCAGTCCTAACACTAAGCTCTTAATGCTGAGCACCAAGTGAGACAGCTGCTAGTACCATTTTTATATCTTTGGTATGACTTGGCCAGGGTTGGAACCTGCAATCTCCTGCATCTGACCACTCAGGCTACTGGAGCAGTCTTTACTGGATCACACTTTCAGGTTGATTTCGTCCAAAAATGTCCATGTACTTTAACATTGACTTTGCCGTACGGATGTATGAGGATCCAAATAAAATTAATAATTGCGATTTAAATATCTGTGTAATCAAATTCTAAAACTGACACCCATTACTGAAATAACGTTGAACGCCCACATGACCTGTATTATAATAGCACCTCAAATCACCTCTCATTACTCGTTTTGCATATGACCTGAAACATAGTACGGTTTGGAAGTTTAGAGTCTGCACTGTATTACAGCTGGTTAGCAAAAGAGATGTCAGTAAAGTAATTAATGCCAAAATGGGGGAAAATATGCTGCTGTGTGAAAGACCGTTACCGTTATTTGAGGAAGATTCTTCACGGGAGGTTTCATGTGAATGGGAAATGATCTTGTATTTGGAGCAAATGAGTTGAATAGTTTAGAAAGGATTTTTGCCTGAAATTGAGTCCACAAATTTGCAGTGAGGATTCAATGGGATTATTATAACTGTCAAACACAGTACCAATTCCTTGCATTGTCTCCTCAAAAGACTTTCAAGACTATCAAGACTTTGGCTGAGGTCCACAAATGTATAAACTATGCTGATGTATGGCAGTATGGAGGGTAATATTTTGGGTTTCTTTTTCAAGGGTTTTCAGTGTTTCCCTTTACGCACATTTGTGCATCATAGATGCATGTCAGAAATATCTGATGCACACTTTTTGTTGCTGTGTGTATTTCTGATGCAAAGGATTCATGTAATGTGATCAGGATTTATTCAGCCTCCAATGCATAGGACCAGGGATGGCATTGTGTATACTTCAAACATAGGCATTGTTATGACAGAGTAGCTTCTCCTAATCTTGCGTGCTTTTCTGATTAGAAAAAAAGATCTTCAGATAAAAACAACGTACACTCATAATTACCTTCCAAGAAAGTGAAAGAAGCAGAACACAGCAGAGTAACTAACTGTGGAGTGTAACTTTAAAGAAAAATGGAGAAAATAATTCCATTGGCTGGAATACAGCACATCCATTGGGATTACCCGTTTGACTTATGTTTGCGTGATTGCAATGACTGTAGAAGCAATGTTCCTTTTGTGACAGGGTCTAAGAATTTTTAAAAATATATTATCACCCAAGGCATTCTTTTACAACAAAGGAATCAGAAAGCTTGCAGAGAAAAACACGTTATTTGGATTACAAAGCTAGCGGGGAGGCAGTCATTGTAGTTTTTGTTGTAATTTTTGGATAAATCTGTTCTTGGTAGAAGTAAAATAAAATCTATGAAAGTACACATTTTATGATATTGGCAGTAAATTAGCTGCCATTTGGTTAAAAAAAGATTTATTTGGGTTTTTATATTGGCTTATATATGTCTTATGTAATGTGTTGATTTATAATTTTGTTGCAAAAAGGATGAAGCAGACTGTTAAAAGTACAATTATAAATTAAAAGGAAAATGAATTAATATTATGAATGCACATTGCATTTGATTATTATGCATGTTTCTTGATTTGTGATTTTTGGACTGAGTGAGAGAATATGTAATGCAAGTTGTAATTTCCTGTGTCAAGCTGAAAAAATTATGCTTCAGATGAAAATTTGTCAATACATCATTGACCCCCTTATTTTTCATTTGATCCCCATTTTGGCACCAGGATTTTTTGGGGTTTTTTACCTCAATTTTACACCCCTAGGGGATACTCTGGTTTTTTTAAAACCTTTTGGGAGTTCCCCAATATCAGACCCATTCTCACCCCAAAAGATGTGTACAAAGCTCCCACTTGTGCATAAATTGCATCAATTACGAAGATTTGACAATATATGTTCTAGCTCATTGTGCGTATTACTGACACAGAAATAACCAATGTACTGGGGCAAACATGAGTTAGCAACAAAAGTTTCAAATCTTTGTCATCTTTGCTGGTTATCAATTGGAGATAATTTTAGCTATCCTGGTCCACAGTGTGATTGTTGGTCAATCGTCACTATCCCTAAAGGCAAATATTGAACAAACATCATGCAGCAGTGATATTTTAGCCACACTATTGTACTGCGCAACTGTCAGTCAGTTGTTGTATCTCTCTGGACAAGTATTAGAAAAAGTCGGTTTTAATACAGTATTTTCTAAGTTTTATTAGCTCAAGCTACTATTAACAACACAAATGCTAGTTCATAACGCTCTTGTAGAACAGGACCTGTCCTGTTTTGTTTATTCTGATGATTAGATGTGACCCTCATGGACTAGTGGCAGCACATGTCGTGCTGGCAGATTGGAATTTACAACTCTGTTTTGCTAATCAAGGCAATAAGGCATTTATTATTCTGACACTTAGTATCAACCATCAGCATTGACTCCTATCAAGTATCAGCACTGACTTCTGTCAACCATCGGCATTGACTCCTATCAACCATCAGCATTGACTAATCTGTCAACCATCAGCATTGACTCCTATCAACCATCAGCATTGACGCCTAAAAATCTGTATGTGACTTATGGATTTGACAGTTTGGGGGGGGGTATTGACAGTTGACATAGAACTGCTTTTGGGAGCCCATCATATATATATATATATATATATATATATATATATATATATATATATATATATATATATATATATATGTGTGTGTGTGTTTTCAAGTTTGATCTGAAATTTACCATTTGGGTAAAGGACTCCCTAATCAGTATCGCAAAGCATGTTAAATTGTTATAAAGGTGTTGCTGTGCAACATAGTACAATCTAGCATGAGGAAAGTTTTCTACTTTGCTATAAAATAACAGGGTTGAACCTTTTCATTTCTTCTAGTTCTTTCTCATTTTTCTCTTATAAATTCAAGAAGGAAACAAAGATTTTAGTACTCTTTGTGTGTGAATCTCCAATCCAGACCTCTTTATAGAGAGAGAGAGAGAAAGAGGGTATAGGAATTGATGCATGCAGGCAAGGCAATGGGAGCAGTAACTCAGACCTGGGTTTGAATCTTCGTAGAGTACAAATATAAAAAAAATTCTCAAACCTGTATGGTAATATTATTTCTTCGTATTTAAAAACTATGTTAATGTTATCAAGCATTCATGTAAGAAAATGGGTGATAGCGCTTTCTGCTCTGTTTGGTGTATATTATAGACTAATCCCTTTTCTGGGGCCCCAAGTGGCCGAGTGGTCTAAAGTGCTCTCCGTTACGGATCGCTGCCATCTCACCTCTGTCTGCGTGGGTTCGAATCTAGGATTCGGCGAATGTGGATATGTGAGAAAGCTTGCTTCTCGTGGGTCGGTGGTTCTTTCCGGGGATTTCCCGGTTTCTTCCTCCACCATTAATACTGGCCACCATGTATAGCCTATCGTGTGCTGAAAAATGGCGTTAAGCCCCACATGAACAACAGCAACAACAACATAGTCCCTTTTCTGTAGGGCAGGATAAGAATTTGCCTTGTTGCTATAAATAGAATTTATCCATGTATACTGCCATATTGCTTATGGACAAACAACAAAACTGAAGTGTACACAATGTGATGCTTACGCTGATCTGTAACTTATTCTTCTTGTTGCTCTGCTCATATCAATGTGTATAAAAAAAGCTTTAAGCTAATTTTGCCCAAGAACATCATCAGCAGTTTCCTCTGTGTATTAAATTTAGCAATCATGTTACAGTGTTTGTCCTAAAGTTAATACATTACCCACGTGGGGCAATTTTTAATCAGGTCATTGCGTGTGGCGTAACATCTGCTTAATTCATAACCTGCCCTAGATTGATCCATGGCATCAAATGTTTTAGAACACTCCCTATGTAGTATTAATCTCTGTTAGGTCAGAATACCTTTGTATTCACCAGCTGAAAATATGCCAGAAAAAGGTGTCAGGACCTAGTTTGATTGCTTTATTTGCCCAAAGTAACTCCCTTAATTATTATTGCATTTATAGTAAGGGGATCTAATGTCCAAAATATGTAATGTGCATTATAAGTAGGTGATTATGATGTTTCCATTAATTTCAACACTTTTGGAGGAAAAAGGTTAATTCTCTTCTGCCAGTCTTAAATTCGTGTTAGTATATGTGCATATCATAATTCACATTACTCCTCACTTTTACAGTTAATTCTAATCTGGTCCAAATTGGCAATCTAATATGTTGGTTTTAGTAATGGCTGCTATTCTTTATTTTAAAGTGCTTGTACTTCATCTGATTGAATTTTGTGTAATATAATATATTGTTTTAATGATGGATGCAATTCTTTATTTTACTTGTGCTTCATCTTACACTGTTATATGGTATACCTCTCCTTCAGTTTGATCAGTACCTCTAATATTTGCGGATGAACAGCTTCATCCAGCATGCAAATAATGCAGATGGCCAAGTCTAACATTTAACTTTCAAATATGTAAGTTAGTATGGTAGTTATGACATTATATTTACTCAGTATAATTCTACAGTCTGAAATTCATTTCCTGGGAATACCGGTGCACATATAGCTAAAATGTTGGGTGCAGAGCTAAGATTTCACATGCACTCTTCACATTCTTAAGGGTGACTTGCAAATTACACATTATTTATAACTAAAAATCATACAATCTCTTTTTTAAAGAAATGTTTACTATTTTCTTAGGGGCCCCTAGTGGCTGAGTGGTCTAAAGCGCTCACTGTTACAGATTATTTCCATCTCACCTCTGTCTGCATGGGTTCGAATCTCAGGTTTGGCCTAAATTGGTATATGAGAAAGCTTGCCAGTAGCTTCTCGTGGGTCGGTGGTTCTTTCAGGGGTTTTCTGGGGCTCTTCCTCCCCATTTATACTGGCTGCCATGTATAGCTTATATTATGCTGAAAAATGGCGTTAAACACCACCACCACCGAAACAACAACAACTATATTCTTACTTTAAACTTATTAGTAACTCTTTGTTTTAAAATGGTGATGTCTGTACCACCGCTTTCATAAACTCACTTCTACAGCATGTTTTAGAAAGTGACATGGGACCTACTTAAATTTATTCAGTTTAATAAGAATAACCTATTAGATAAAAATAGTTTATTGGTTCTGCCATGATTTTAAGACTTTGGTTTTATGAAAATCAGAAGCACCTTTCAGTTAAAATTGTTTATTAATTCTGAACAATCCACAGCTATCAGTTGGTCACTTGTCCTAATATTCAATCAGTGGATAATTGGAATATGCTTTGAGATCTAACAATGGTCAGTAAAGCCTTTAGATCTTCTAATTGCTTACTTTTTGAAGGACGTATTTTGATCCTCTGCATGTTTGTTTCAGATGAGAAGATGCATTTGGTACATGCAGGAACATAATGAAATCTGATGACTAGTCAAAGGATCATGTTGCTTATTATTTTGTGTATACATCTTTGATTTCATAATTTATACTTATGTAAAAAGATTTATTGCTTTTCTAAAACTTTTAAAATCCGCTATTTTAGATTTCATTCAAAGTTTGCAATTATTCTTTCATGCGTACTCTGCATCTGTCATGGAAGTTACCTAATTTTCAACCTAGATCATGATAATGAAGAAAATGTAATATCCTTTTATCCACAATATGTTATTGAAAGTAACTTTTATTTTCTTTGATGCAATTATCAGTGTGATGAAATAATTGTATGACCGATCATTTTCAGCTTTCATCAGAGTAATGCCACTAGATGAAGACTTTCGACCACCAAAGGGGAAAAAAGTTACAGTTGAAATCATTGTGAGTAATGTAGCATGTTTGTGTGTTTGCATGGATGTTTATTTGTTGTGATCTTGCATTGAAAGATTTCTTGAATATCTCAAATACATTCCAGTCAAGCAGTCATCTTGGAGAAGGAAACTGATTTGTTGATTGATTACATACTGGCATATCAGCACATGAAAGGCTATTGACTACTGTTCTGCCTCATGGCGGACCAGCGCAGATAGTTAACTCAGGTCTAATGTAGTGTTAGACATATCCAATAATAAAGTGTGGTAAAATCTGAAGAAAAACAATAAACACCATAATGGTATTTTTACATTCAAAATTACTTTCGTTAAAAAAGGAATTATAACATTGTTACTCTGCCCAAAGCAATTACATATTTCAGAATGAATAAGAAAACAAAAATTCTAATAGAATGACTTTGGTTCAAAATGGTTTTGGTACGAGTCTTATTCCAAAGGAAAATTTTAATGTGTCCCATGTACAAGTTATGCTTAACTGTAAATGTGAAACAAACCATAAGTTTACAAAGCCAAATTTAACAAGAGAAATACACTAAACTTACACCTTGGTGGCCAAAAAGGCTTTATGTACACTTTGCATAAAGTGTATATAGTTTAGTGCTCTTTTCTATAATGAAATAAATGGAGATAATGCTAAAGACCTGAATGTAGCACTGACTAAAACTAAATTGCCCTCACTACACAGACTACCCATAAGCTACTACTGCAGTACAACTACCAAGGCAATTCTCAGAGACACCACAGCTGTTGACCTGGACTGCTCTTGAAGGGACTCGAACCAGCAACTCACTTACTAGGAGTCTGGTAAATTTAAACAACTCAGCACTGTGGGAAAGGCAAAATGTTGGCATCTTCAAACAGGTGGGCTCATGCCTTTTAATTGTTTAACAGAGCTAAACTGGGGCATGATTAACTCTAGTAAGCACCTTAAACATTTCTGCCAGCATAACAGTTTGAAACAATTGTATTATATAAGCTTAGATCTACGGTATTGAGCCTTTTTAGCAATCTCAAAGAAAGTGTGTTTCCAAAACAGTGTTATAGAAAACTTAAAAGAAAAAAATTTGATACGCTCAAGCAGCGATGGTGGGGGGGGGTAAACAGACCCCCTCCTCAGGGGGCAATCCTGAGTCCTGCAAAAATAACCCCAAACCCATCTGCATTAGAGGGCCTGTGGGTCATAAATCAAATATTCTGCTGGGGTATGGTGCTTTAGACCCATGCTCTTCCTCGATATGCAAAATAAACTTTCGTATAAAACCTAGCGAGGTCATGTGGGTGGGGTCATAAAATCTGTGTGTTACTAAACCAAGTTTCTATTGAGATAAGTGAGATACACCACTCCCTCGATAACTCGTGCACAATGGGGTCCACAAACATAGACCGCATGATAAGCAAGGGTGCGAGTTACCGAGGGACCTCCAAACATTGAGAAAAAATCGCTTGGATATCGAGAAAACAACCAGGGGGTGTCAGGATTAGGGAACTTCACTGTTTAATGACTGAATCTTTATTTTACATTCACGTCAATAATAATTTTTAATAACGCACTTTTTCTAATGAAGTTGTTCGTTATTCTGTTTAAATAACATCTATTTTTCAAAATGTCCAACATGTGAAAGATCGTTCCAACTGGTTTCAACAACCATTATGTTTACACGAAACGTGTGTATTACATCACTGCTTTTTGTTTTCTTGATGAGTCTGGTTCCGGAGTGTTATGGCATTGTATCCTGCCAAATTGGGAGTCAAAAGAGCAGGGAACCAGACTAACTGTTGATACACCACCAAACAAGATTTCTTTTGTTCAAAAAAACAAGCAAAATTTTCGTGAGACAATCATCTAGGTCAAATCTCAATTTTTGTGCTGTTCAATTAGTACAGTATTGATATCGTGATTTCATTGGAAGTAATAATGAAACTTTTTATCATTCTTGAGGATATCTCAAAGTGCCAGTTCAAGAATTCTCTGAAACTCGCTTGCCCACAATGGTCCGTATCTGTGAAATCAAGCTCTTTATTTTACGAAGTATATTATTCTTTTCGCTTGGTTGCCGTGCTATCTTTGATCACAGTTACCAGTGAGTTGGTTAATTTAAAGTAGTTTATGTTACATACACAATAACATTTATAACAGCGTTCAATTGATCAAATGAAGTGAGTTCACCCGACATACGACCGGGGCAGCTAGATTTTAAGTTTGTAGGATTTTCGTGCCTTTTAACTTTTCTTTTTTTATTTCACCTCCATTATTTGATTCAAAAGACATAATTAACATGATAATACAAAGGAGGCCAGCTTTTAATTCAGTGCAACAATGCAACAAATACTTCTGCTAGTCAGTTAACAAAACACGGTCGGCACCTAAATAGGTTCTCAGAGAAATGCTCGCGGACATAGCTGTTTTGGTAGATTTACACATTTTACGTTTAATTACAAGAGGACACATTGCATTTATGATGATTACACTTAAAAGGAACTAAAAGATAGAACTAGAACACAAATTTATCAATTGATAAAAAAATTATTTAATTTGTATTTATTTATTAAAGTACTGCCTCCACTCTGCGTAAGTGACATTTTCATTGATCAAAATTTCCTTTCATATCATTAATTGCGGTGTGCTAGGAATGTCACTTGGAAAGAAAATGTAAAAAAATTGTATGACTTATTTTTCAGTTTGGTATTTCATAATGTTGATTAAAATTTCCAGGTCCTATCTACCATTTTCGACGATAAAACTAGCGATATATCAAAGTTTTGTAGCTAATTTTGATCACGATTTCCATAAAGTTCATAAAATAGGGATCTATTTTGGGGGTAATTTCTGGTTTTAAAAAATAGGATCCGCGTTATAAGCAGGTTCGCGAGTTATCAGGGCGCGAGTTATCGAGGGAGTGGTGTATCATGTTGATGGATCATATAAATTGATTATAATGAATCCATGTTGGGTTTTCTAAGCATGTGCAAAGAAGTTTTTAAACTGAGATATGTACATTTCATCGGGACACCAAGTATGATGAATATTTCACAGAGGATGTTTACCAACGCTGTCAAGGATACCCAAAAAGTTACAGTTATCTTTGATCACTATGGGGATCTGAGCATATCACTGCGTAACGTAAATGGTGTCTGTGTTTTTATGCCAGCCTCATGAAAATATTCTGGCTGGATTTGCTTGTTTGTCAAGCATGGCATCATCATAAACCACAAGATCATTAATACTGCCATCAAGATCTTCAATGGACAGAGCATCATTGATGACAGTGATAAATTTAACATCTGCATCTTCATCTGTGATCAGATCTTTTGCAGCGTCATTGAATTCCTTGAGGACATTATAACATCGCTGGTCGTCAACAGAGGGTGCTGATAAATAGAGTTTGTCCCATTTGAGCCATCTCATTATTATGTTGAGTAGCAACTGAGATTTACCAGACCCAGATGGGCCAATGATAATGGTGCAAACAGAGTTTGGTAATGATGGATGATGCTTGAGGGGTGCTTGTTCTTTTGTCTCTGAAAAGCCAATTACGTTCATGTTGTAGAAATCTATTATTATTTATAATCATGAGTCTCTGTTGTGTTTGCTGTTTCTCGCCTGTTCATGCTGGAACCCATTCATCTGCATGCCATTTGAAGAAACTATGATAAGCATAAGCCTTAATCCTCCTCTTCTTCATCTCCCTGGCAAGCCCTGTGTGTAGGCATTAAAACTATCATATTGGATCCCCTAAATAAGTTTGTGGTCCTCGTTTTACCAGAACCACCAGGGCCATTCAGATAAACAGTTTATGTCATGAAATAGGATCGTTTATTGATGGTGCTGATGACGGTTGTGATAAATCACAACCAGTTTGTTACTGAGAAAGTTGTTCATATTCTGCTAATTTGGAATAACCATGTATTTGTTCATTCTTTGCTCTCCAGTGACCATATGGAGCTTCCTCATAAATTGGTTATGTTGGAAGCAAAAGTTCTATTTTTGATTCAATGATGTAGATTGAATATGTGGCAATGCAACAGAGTAATTGCAAAATCAGTTTATCATTGATATGAGATGTATTGATGCATATGCAAGCATTGATGTGCGAAGGTGATTAAATTATGGGGAATTGCCATCATAGCTGACAATAATGCCTATCTTAGTTTCATCTGGTAATTTCGCACTTTCCCTGGTAGCTAATATACTCTTTTTTGCTGTATCTACAGTTATGGAATCAAGTTCTGCTTCATCCATGATTAACTTTGAACACCAGCGCTTGTTATCAGATATGGCTCCATGTGTAAATCTACCAATAATTTTTCAACCTATATCTTTTGCAAATGCTATAGTACTTCTTTTATCACATTCTGCTTCTGTTTGAGGTATACTCAAAATTATTGCTTCATTTACAGTCAGCAGCTTCAGTATTTTTTTTGTCAAGCATGAAACTCAATAATACTACTGGCACCCATCCACGTTTATTTCTTGTGCAGTCGTAACCGGAATTTGGTTTGTTAAAGTGTCTTCCAAACCACGCAGGAATAACTGGGTGAACATTTTTTGAAAACCCAAATGATTCTATCTTGGCAAACCCAGTAATGTCAATAGGATTTCCATGGACTTCAATATTTTTTTGTCAAGAATGAATCTCAGTGATACTATTGGCACCCATCCACATTTATTTCTTGCGTAGTCATCACCAGGATTTATCTTCAGATCTGGTTTGTTAAAGTGTCTTCCAAACCATGCAAGAATAACTGGATGTCACTGAACATATTTTGAAATCTCAAATGATTCTGTCTCGGCGAACCCATTGATGTCAGTGGGATGTCCACCAGTAGAGGTCCATTTATTGTGACTTGAGTCATTTCATGCATTAGATGTCCAAATCTTTTTAAAATATGGATCACATTTGCCCATTCCAAGAAAACTAACCCAAACTGGACACCACATAATACAACTTAAAGTGCTAGATGTTAAAGCACAACTGGTAAAATCTTCACAGTCACAAGATAATACAGTTCTCAGCTTGACCTCAGGTCACATTAGCATTTTCTAAAAACAACCATTACCTAATGGAAAATAGCCTTCTAGAATGGTCAAGAAATAACTACTATATTTTACGCCATTTTTGGTAGATTTCACTTGGTTCAGATCTTGTACTGTCTCAATGAGTTTTTGTTTAAAATCTTCATTTGGATATTCAAGTATTTATTACTGAGATAGCTTTCTCAGATCATTTTGTGTATTTTTATGATCCTGCATTATTTTATTGATGAGTATTGCATTAGAAAACCCCAGTATATAATGCTTCCCAGTTCTAATGATTCATCATACATCCATATTGGGTATTCTTTACCATCACCTGCAGTAACTTCCCCCTCCCCCAAGAAATCCTGTTGATCAGATAGACTGTGACCTCGCCGTTGCCAGTGTTTTCTTTACTCTGGAAGTTTAACGAACATTCGTTTGATAAATAATTGGATCATTGTGGTTGTGGTGGTCCAACAGTTGGTGCTATCAGCAGCCATCCTAACACAGTTCTGATCGACAACTGATATAATTATGTCGACAGCATAATTGGGCATTGATATTACAATGGTGGCAGTTAGCATTGGCTCGTGTATTGTGATTGTGATCTTTGATTCTTTTATTGCTATAGATTTGATTTTACACTGAAGTTCATCATTGATTTGCTTGATTTGATATGATCCTGTTGGAATTCCCATGACATTCCAGTCAGGGACTTGTGCCCCAGTGCAGTCATCTTTATTTTTATACATGAATACCAGTGAATTGTTTGGCTAACTATAATAAACTCATAATTATGCCAGTGCAATTTCTAAACTTCTGCCATGGAGTGCTTTTATCTGAGATGGCAAAATAATATCAAATTCTGGCTGTGTTGATGACACTGGTATCATTGTGGTCGTCGATGGTGTTGTGACTGACATGGTTCCAGAAAATTTATCATTTGAATGATGCCATGGATATATCGTAAATATATTAAAATTTGCAGAGCTAAACACTGAGTACCTGTACACCCCGGTGACATAGCAGTATGTTTGATTGTGTTATTTTGTTTTGACCATGTTGCTGATCCAGACCCCACCATATATACAGCATTGATGATGGGGCCATATGAATTACACCCGCTTCAGTCTTTCTGATTTTTTCAGCGATGTCAGGAATTCCATTGGATATAAATGTTTTAATGTCTGACATCGCTTTTGTGATTTACTTTTAACGATGACTAGATAACCAAGTTTTGTGTGAATTTCAGTGAGCTTTACATTGATGACCATTGGATTTCCAAAGAAACAATTGGTGATTTTATCAAGTTTCTGAAAGTTTCTGTGAAGGTTCGTAAACATGATTAACTGAGCATCATACTCAGATCACAACATGCTTAATTTACAACAGATCATTGTCCACATATTTCTTCGTTGCATTGTTATTGTCAGAGGCTGGTTCATTCAGAGGAACAATACTATTTCTGTTCATGATGAGTTCACCGATCATTGCATCACTGGTTTTAGCATCACATTTGTTGATCTTGTTTCTAATTGCTGTGATTGATGCATTTGAGTCTCTGATTTTCCTACCATCAGTAAGTACCACGATGTTATTGATGGTCGCACCTAAAATTCGCCAGATAATATAAACCCACTTAATAATTGTTCATCTTTAACCTTCCATATTGATCCTGAAAAACAACTACTTCATCACTGTCAACCCAGGCAAGTTCATAAGATCTGCAAGCTCATCTTTAGTTGCATATTTTGACAATTCAATGTCGCTGGGACCAGGTTTAGCTTTTCTTTGTAGACCACTAGTGGAAATATATCTTCCGTATATCTACCATTATTAATACTCATTTGTTTATGCTTTTTTTTAAATTGTGTTATAACATCCACTGGTATATTCACGTATGACTTTATTTGGTGGTTTTGATGACCTTGAGACAGCACTAACTACAGCAAGTGCTTCTGGACCACATGTAGGCAGATCTGTCAATGTCTGTGTTGGTAATATTGAATACCAGACTGGGACAGGGGTACTGCTGATGTATTTTTAAAATACTTTTGGTTGTGCCAATCCACATGAATCAAAATAACACTATGTTGGTCAATAGCATATGCAACCCAGTGAATACCTGGACCTGAACTTCAAGATTAATGATAACCAGTTTCAGTATGGTTTGGTTGTTCTGGTAACTGATCACGCATTAAAACTCTTCTAAAGTTTTTCATGCCTAATCGCCAAGCAGCATCAAATAAATCAAAATTGGACTTGGGCAGTTTACTTGCTGAACTTAGTAAAATATTCCTGGTAGTCTTAGACCACATCCCCCCATATTTTTTTAGATCTTTAAACCGTGTATGATCACTTTCTTCAATGCCATCTCAGCAGCGGTTCCAATGGCACTGAGTGCAGCTACTTTTGTAACAGCTGGAGCTGCAGTGGCAATCAGTGCTGGTATAGCTGCAAGTAATGGGAATATACCACCAGTCTTTATTGTATCATTGATTGTGCTCACAGAAAGATCAAGTCTAATGCCAGTCTTTGATTGCATGGTGTCATTAAAGTGTTTCATCTGACATTCAGTCAATGACAATTTATTTTGGCCTTGCAATGCCATTGATTTCAGTAATATTGTTGTTCCACAATTCTCTTTTGATGCTGATTGTAGCTTTTCAATCAGATCAGGCGTCAGGGTAACGTTGATGTGTTGCTATGATATTTTATATATCATCATGAAAGATTCAATTACATCTTTTCTACAGGTGCATCAACAACTGTCATTCATTCACCAACACCTTTGAGCTGCATTGTTTTGTCTGATAATATTACAGTGATTGCTCTATAAGCAGTAATAACTGGTGGTCGTGCTACACGAGCTCGAAAATGTGAGTCAATGGAATGATTGTATGAACAAATCCAAGTGTTCCAGTGAGAAATAATAGATTGGATATAATGCTGTGAAATCCCGCTGAGATATCTGCAAACCAGAACCAACATTCTGATCATGCCTCATAAATATCATCAAATGTTGACACACACGTGCAACATGATTGTTCTCAGAATTCAACAACACTTCTACAGATTGTTCTTAATATCCATTTATTCACAGAGAAAAACTTCACTAACCCTGAACATATCGAACACCATTGGGTTTTGCGTCTGTGAATCTACTCTGGCATTTTCCTGAAAAGCTATGAATATGTGTCATGGGGCTGCAACTCCCAGTTGTGATGCTCTCTGCCATGTGGATAAGCCAGAAACATCACTTTGAATCCTGTCTGTGGTCATCGTCAACTGTGACAGTGTTGATTTGCCTCTGCTATCCTTGAAAGAAAGCAGCTGTTGTTCTTCAGTGATGGGGTCATTATTTGTCAGTCTCACTTTGCCATCATTAACCCCAGTGAAGTGCCATATTGCATCGTTGTCGTGACTTTTCATTGTTATGTTAAAATTTTCTGAATGATCAGTGGTGTCATTGGCAAACATCTTTGACAGACCAGCAGACCATGAATAATCATCAGAATATCTTGCTAGACCCAGTATTGTCATGGCAACATCAAACTTTTTGAGACATGAGTCAATGTTCTTTCCTTCAGTCATGTATGTGGTACTGTTATACAGCGCCATAACAAAATTGTTAATAAAACCAACTCGATCTGCTACTCAATATGCTGTATAATTTGTTTTCAAAAGTCGACCATCAGTCTCAATGAATCTGTGAATGCCTCAGTGGGCAAGAAATATCTGCTAGTATCCTGAACTTAAAGTTCGATTCGTCTACGTGCATCAGGTATATGTGCAACATAAGAATAATACTGATAATTATGCATTGATTCATGTTTGAGGACAGGTGCGTCTGTATCAGATGTGTAATCAGATACATGCTTGAACATCTTATTATATTTTCTGTTGTTTGAAATGATGTTGAGTCAGACCATTTCCTCCAATCAGACTTGCGGTTATATATTATTTCTCTCTCGACAGCTTGTTTTGTCAGTGGAAGGTCATTAGGTGATGGCACACTAGCCAATTCTTTTAGTCGTTCATTTGCAGCTTGATTTATTACTTTACTGATACTTGCTGGCATTGCTTGGTGCTGGGCAGTTTTACTGGCTGCAATATTTGTTGTATTAATCATGTGAATCTATCTCAGACCACTGAGAATGCTTCAATAATAATAATAATAATAATGAGGACTTTGTATAGCGCCTAATCTTTAGAAGCTCTAAGCGTTTTACAACATTTGACAACATTTTTAAAAAAAATGTGTATAATGATATGATTACAAAAATAAAAACAAACACCGCGAAAGTAGAAACAGAAAATATGCTGTGAATATTAAGGCAAGGATACATTATTAGATCTTTAAGTCTGTTCTTGCAGTTGAAATAGGTGAGTTTTAAGAGCGCTCTTGAATGAGATCACTGTGTCTTTGTGTCTAAGTGCAGTGGGCAATTCGTTCCACGTTGCTGGGCCCTGGTATGCAAAAGAGCGTTGTCCATATGATTTCATCTTCATAGTGGGAATAATGAGAATACGAGTGTCAGAAGAGGAGCGTAATCATCTTGCAGGTGTGTGCACATGGGTGAGGTCAGATAGGTATGTTGGACTGGAGCCCGTCAGTGAAACGTAGCACAGAGAACAAATTTTGTGTTTAATTCTGGATCGTATGGATAGCCAGTGTAGGGTAGAGAGCAGGGGAGAGGCGTGCTCTGATCATGGTACTCTAAGGATGATCCGAGAAGCTGTGTTTTGAACTTTTTGAAGTTTCTGGAGTAGATATTGAGATGAACCAGACAGAATTGAGTTACAATAGTCCAGTCTTGAAAGTACTAAGGAACACACAAGTGTTTTAGTGGCATCAACTGAAAGATACTTGCGAATGGAGCTGATTTGTCTCAGCTCAAGATATGCAGCCTTGCATATGTTCATGACATGTCGATGCAATGAGAGAGTACTGTCAACAGTGACACTTTACCAGCAGCATCACCAATGGCACCAATAGCTTTGTCACAAACAACATCAATGTCTTTCATTCCTAATTGTTTTGCAATTGGGATTGCTTTTGGGGCTGCCATTCTAAACAGACCTAGAACAACATCACCAAATCCATATCCATAAATAACTTTATATGTTGGTAATCGTGAACTTATCACCCTGATTATTACGGGTCCACATTGAGCATTGTGTATAATCATGTTATTTTGTTATCACTGATGTAATTGTGTTGTGTTTTCACATCAATCAGTTGCTGTAATAATCATCAATAATATCATCAATAAGTTCCCAGTAAATATGGCTGTCCATGACACCACCTGTGTATCAGTGCTGACAAATCACAGCTACTGCATTGATAATTTTGGGAGAATTATTGCTGGCTCATGTTCCACTAATCAGAATTTCTGGTTCATCAACAATATCGAGGATGTTATTGGGGCAATGTTTATCGTAAATCGCCAGCTATTTAGGGATTATATTACCACTTTGTTTTTACCACCATGGGCTAACCTGTGAGTGTCAAGGCTACTTCGGCTGTTGCTGCTTCATCAATGCGAGGTGTTCTGAATGGTGATTTTATTTGGCGATAATATATCCCCAGGTAATGGCGTGCTAGCAGTTTCTTTGACTTGTTTCTTAAAATTTTTAAAGTCGTCCTTATGTTTATCCCCTCTGATTTGACTTGTACCATGGAATTTTCGAAACACAACAGGAACCCATTTTGATTCTGAAATATCAGCAGTTTGTGGATCTAATAAAAGTATTATGAACTGAATATCCTGTTGTAGCGATCAAACTTTTAAAGACCTTCGGTGAAGTCAGTAGTTTTTCTTTTAGCAGGTTCTGATTCTGATGCAAAAAGATCATTTACAGCACCGATCTCAGCATGATCTTGGTCGATATCCTCAATTACTTGTATTTGAACTTGCTGTAATTGTGGTTGTGCAGCAGCTATTTTAGGTGGAAGTTCTTATAGAATCCTTTAGGGTTGTTTTAGTTCTTTCTGCTATTTTTCCAGTTACTTCAGCTGTTTGTTCCAGCAATATAAGAAGAAGACCTTTAGTAGTCTCTGTAACTGGTTTAAACAATTCTACCATACCTTCTGTAAATTCCTTTTTGGCATCCTCAGGCTGTTGTAGCTGCCATTTGACAAAATCACGAACAGGAAGATATTTCTTAATTGGTTGCTGTGGAGCTAGTTTAGCAGTACGAGATTCCATAGTTAGCACAGAATCTCTCATTATTATTGCTTATTAATTTAAATGTATACCTCCGTCAGAGGGAACTTGAATTGTGTTCACAACATTACAGCCTCTCTTGTGCCATAATTGAGCCATTTGTGTTAAATTTTCCAGCATTTCTGTTACTTTCTTAGTCTCTCTCTCTCTCCCTTTCTCTCTCTTTCTCTCTCAAGATTTCTGTTACTTTCTTAGTCTTTTCTAATGATCATATTTGCTCCCTCTCTCTCTTGTCATAATTTATGCCATTTCAGTGGCTGTTTAACAGCTAACCCATTTGTGCATTTATTGTACCTTGTCAATTGCAGGATGCTGGTAGGTACACGACAAACACAGTAAATAGATCAATTAACAATTAAAGCTAATGCCATCTTGCATCTGCTTCCTAACTGTTGTGATAGCGACAGGGGGTAATTTCACAGCCACAATGCATTAGAAACTTCTGGGTTTTAATGATCCATCAGTGAAATTGCTAACAAAGGAATAGCTGAATAGCATTAATTTCAAATGTTAGTACTGTCATACATTTGCATCATCCAAAATTCTGAATCTAGTTTGTTGAATTTGTTTCATAAGTTTTGACAAATTTAAAAAGCCAATGGAAAAAGAAGGTTTTGTTTTTAAAAAAATTACACATTTTGTTGAAAAGTGCTTGAAGTTTGGTGATGAAATTGATATTGGCTTTACAAATTAAAGTGCTCTGAACTTTTATTGCAAGAGTGAAAAGCACAAAAGAATAAAATATGGACAAAAGGAATAAATTTAGACTGTTTGCTTCAGCACAAGAAATTTGTGGAGTCATAAATTCAAACAAATTTTTTCTCTCCCATGATGAAACAAAGTAGTTCTAGCTGGAACAAAATATTCAAATGAGGTTTAATGCTATGATTTCACCATAGTTTCTATAGACTATTTTACGAAAATACTGGGTATGGCAGTGAATTCCTTTAGGGCCAGGAGTTGGACAAATCACCTTTCAAACTGTCATTTGGTCCAGGCAACTTGTGTGCCAAAACTACTTAGAATAAATTACAAGATTGTCAACCTGAACAGAACATTTAATAAATCACCTTTAAATAATGTAACTGCAGCAAGCCATTTTATTGATGAAATAGATGACTTTGTGTTCATGTATCTACAGGTTGTTTATGGATGCTTACAACTGTCAAGGCCACTTTGCATTATTGATCAGTTAGATGTGTGAACAACTAAAATGGTGTAACGTATATTCATGCTTTGTTTTATCGAGGTCATGCAATGCCAGAGCATTGCACAATCCATGTGAGTTAAGGATCTGAACCATTGTTTGACATTTGACAATTTTTGTAGCAATTAAAATCTGTCTATCATCAGAGCAAATAAGGTTTCTTAAGGATAAAAGGAATCAGTCAAAGCTTGCTGTTTTCTCTTGCCCAAGACTTTTTTTTAATGATCTTTGATGTCTGTTGTGTGGAGTTAAACTGCCTGAATGGGCTTATGCCTTTGGCAGCAAGGGGGGTGGGGAAGTGGGCTTATGCCCGGGGGGGGGGGGCAGGCACTATGCATCTTATTTTTGTAAAATATGGACTTGTCTTAGTCATTTGTGGAATATTGAAAATAGGATCTAGTCAAATTATTGCTCTTAGAATTGGAATTATCATATTAAAGCCCCAATGCTGCCATTTTTCACATATTTCACCATTTTCCAATGTAACTAAGGTTTGGTAGGAAGGAAATGATTTGTTATAAAAAAAGATACTGACATGATATAATCAAGATGTTAGGTTAAAAGATGTTCAAATATTCAGTTTCGAGTTAACAGGTGCCACCTCTTAATTCAGTCGCAGAAGTCACCTGTAATTCTGTTCTTTTTCAAAAGTGCTCCAAAAGTAGTGACATCATGCATTCAACAAATTCTGCTTGTGATGAATCTAATAACAACACCATTTGCACGTGGTGGACAAATTGGTTTGAGAGGGATGGAAGAGAGTAGGCCCACTTTTTTAAGCAGATCTGAGAAGTTTAAAATGAAACAAGTTTGTACACATATCGTAAACAATATGCTTGATCATTTTCCCTCATTTCATTTACAATTTATTTATATTTGGAAGAAAGTAATATAGAACAGTATCAAATAAGGATCACCTACCATATCTGACATGGTGTGGTGTTGCCTTTTCAATTTAAAATGGTGACGTTTTCGAATCTTGTGTTCCAGTTTTCGACTGAAATCGATTGACCCATCGATGTTGCTGATAAACATCTGATTAATTTCTACACATGTGAAACATGGGCACATTTCTCAATTCGAGGGAGAAAGTACATGGCTCATAATGTAATGAATCATCATATTATCCAGTTTGAAAGGCATCCAATGATGTTTAGGGCCAATATCTTTCAAGATTCAGTACTTTTAAGATGGTTTGGGATATATGACCTTTTGCACATAATGGCGTCATTTGTTTAAGATCAAAGTATGTTTAAAGCATGATCTTGATTAAACAGATACCTCAAACTGATTTTGCCAGTGTAATGTTTCGATTTCATAACAGTAATACATTATATGCTATTATTGCAATACTATATACATGTATTTTCCTAGCACTTCCAATTCCTCTGACATTATTCCCTCCTTCAATTAATACCCAAGTTCACTTCTGACAGTTGGAATATCACTCTTCGTTTTCTTGGACTATGGTGCATTTAAACACCTGCCTCTTGCCTCTCAACACCTTGCCAGTTAGGTCCTCTTTTAGCTTTTCAACTGCCAACACATATCCTTACTTGTGTCCTATTTATCATTTTCTGCAATTCCTTGCTTAACTTTGGTATATCTATGACCATTTCCATTGATTTTGGAAGATGTTTTGTACATTGCTCGCAAAGCGGTGCTACTTATGTTTTATCCATATAATAGTAACCAGTGTCAGGGTATGTAGTCTTTCCTTTTGTTTCTCTAGTTCTATGTTCAATTTTGACATTTTCCTATCAGTCTTCATTTATGCCTGAAGGTGTTGGCAAATATCAACATTATAGTAATGTACTTTTGCGCCACCTATTGTTTATGCATAATATGTGTATGCATAGATAGTTACCACCTTTGCTGTTTATGACCCATTGAGGTTGAGACTTGTCAGAAGGTCATCGGGTCAATTACCTTTGCTGTTTATGACCCATTGAGGTTGAGACTTGTCAGAAGGTCATCAGGTCAATTACCTTTGCTGTTTATGACCCATTGAGGTTGAGACTTGTCAGAAGGTCATCAGGTCAATTACCTTTGCTGTTTATGACCCATTGAGGTTGAGACTTGTCAGAAGGTCATCAGGTCAATTACCTTTGCTGTTTATGACCCATTGAGGTTGAGACTTGTCAGAAGGTCATCAGGTCAATTGGGCCTGGAAGAGGTGCTCTGCCTTTTCTTTTTTGCTGGAAGACCCTACTGTTCCAAGCAGGAAGCTAAGGCATTAATCACTGTACAGAAGTTGCCTATTACAATGAGGAGTCCGGAGTTAGAAAGTCAAACATTTACACTGAAGGTGTGATTTTTGAGGAACGAATGATTGGCACTTCCCTCTGTAGGAACGTTGTCAGCTCAATCTGATTAAAATCAGATCACTGCTGTACTACATGAAGATCTGACAATGGCCGCTAAGGGGTCATGTTCTGGTGATCTTTGAATAGGCAGTGGAAATGCAGCTGTCAAAAATCTGAAAGTGCTTTTCATCCACACTGCTCTGTCTCTAAATGTGAAGATATAAGACTTCATCTGACTGGCTGATAAAATTAGTGATTATGGTAATAAAATAGGTTGCCAGAAAATGGCCCCTAAGCGGTCACTGTCAGATCTTCATGTATAACAGTGGAGATCTGATTTTAATCAGATTGGTTGTCAGCTCCAAATAGCAAAACCTTCCTTCCCAAAGAAATGGAAGCACAGTCATCATCTCATGCTATTAGACCTTGAATCAAAATAAGATCCGTTTTGTCGGAGTCACGTTCATAGAACAGAGGCTCTTCAATAAGTTATACATCATCAGTCTCATTGGGTCACTAAGGTAATTTGTCAGCTGATATTGAAGGAAGTTCTGTCACATGACATCGAGCACAGGGCAGGGGTCATGGGAACATGTAACTAGTGGCAATCATAGAAGGTCTGTAATCAGTTCCTGATCATCGGGAAACGAGGTACTGGACACCAATCAGTGGCTGTTGGTCCATATGACATTCACCGAGTTTCTTTCACCAGGAACTGGGCAGTCAGCACTGGGGTCACTGAGCACAGGGCACCGGCTGCCGATCACCGGGTTCCGATCACACATTTTGGTGTAATAGTGCTGATCTTCTGTTTTCAGTCTTGAGTCACTGACTACATATCAATGATTGTTGGTCACCAAACACCAAACCCTTGGTGGTAACCCATATACACAGGGTGTCGCACGTTGTTCTTCGAACTGGGTAGCGAGTTTTGACTATTGGAATATTGGAAGGAATTGGTTCAACAATTTTCCTTTTATTAGTTTCAATTCAATTTCTATGGTGAATGGACTTTGCTTCTTATGGACCGGTTGAGGGATGGGATCCATTTAAATGTTTCAGTTAAGCCCTACAGACCTTGGAGACTCCCAACAGCTAGTAGCCAGACATGTCTCCATTTCCAGCTAAAGAATTGCCAAGGCTACATTGGCAGATCGAATATACCCTAATATTATCTCCTTCTTTGATCATGTTATTGAGGTAATTGGAGCAGGACCACAACACATCACCTGTGGTGATGAGAGTGAATCGCTAGTTTATATTTCCAGGAAAAAAAGAAGAACAAGGTAGTCCTGTCTCCTTCCATGAGTGTGTTGACAAACCCCTGTTCAGGCAATCCCCTTCTCACAGAAGGGAAATAAGAGAAATAGTCCTACCCAGCCCCGAGAGCAAAGACAGGACAATGAACTATACATTTTTGTGGTCGCTGTTATGTATATCTCTGTCACATGTTTCATTTTTTATTCATGATTGTAGATTGCAAGGGCATTTTTTGTAAACACGTTGCATAGTTTGATGATAGTGGGTTGCACTTTTAATTTGGATAAACGTGTGTATGCGGCCTTTGAGGTATAGAAGTAATCTTGTTGCTGAATTTGATGGGATTTTAGTTGAGGACATTGATTTCCCCCTTGGAAATTCTGGCAAATGTGATTTCTGATTGAGTGGCTGCTAAAGGACTTGAAGTTGCTGACAAGTTGGAATGTTCTGGAAATGAACTTAGGACCCTTATCCTTTTTCTGAAATTGTTTCTTGGTGTTTTATATCAGGTAGTGAGTAACGGAATTAATTGTTCCTATCCTAAACTTCTGTAGTGGAGTCAGTCATTTAGTTGTGTTCCGTTATTATTTGAGAGAATTTTTCTTAGGTCAATTATTCGTTGGAATTATAAAGTGCCCATAGACTTTAAAACTCAATAACTATTTTCTAATTATTGTGAATTCATTTAAGGAAATAACAATTTGGATTATATCATTGTGATACATCAAGAATGTTAATATGTCAACACTATTCAATGCTACTGTCACATCAGTACATTCATAATTGGACATCATTTGGAACAACACTGAAACTCATTTGGAATACTTTATACTTTAGGACTGTTTGGGATTTCATTCACAATGCAGTAAGTTATTTTTATTTTTTTACTTTGTTTTCTAAGGAAATAAATTATTTATTGTACAAAACTTACTCTACATTGGTTACCATAGGCTCAAATGCCTATGTTTTTTTAACTGGCTCCTTTAGTCTATTGATGGACGAATCTTTGTCTCCATCTATCTTGCAGAGACTCACTGAGACCAAGGCCTGGACATTGAGACATGCACTCTTGATGTCTATGGTGCTCTCTTCATTCCAAAAGGATGAGGCAGTCACCCATAGAGACCCTTAATTTCTTCCAAGTCCCACTTTGCCCAATGTCTCAGTCTAGATTATGCCCTTGCAGACACTTGGTCAGATCTATCAGACAATGCAGAGGTCCTTGCTATAGTAAAGGAGGATTATCAGCCTTGGTTCTTGGATCCTCCACCACTTTTAAGGACCCCATTTTGCTCAACCAGTTTTTATTGGTATCTGGACAGGAGGAGGTGCACAATGTTTCTAACAAAGGGCAAAGTGGAGAAGGTAAAGAATATAAGAAGTCTGTGATTTTATTCTTAGTTTCAAAGATAGGCGAGAGAGAGAGTTTCAACCAATAAATTTCTTTCCAAAGATGGACACAACCACCTCATGCAGGAATAACCATCAGGCCAAACAACTGTGTGGTCTCGTTAGATCTCCCTGATGCTTCTTTTCACATCACCATCATCTGATCCCATAGGAAATTTTCACAATTTTTTTCAGGGACAGGAGATCTTTGAATTCCGGGTTCTTGTCGCAGTTGCGTCTGCTTCCAGAACCTTTACTCGGGTGATATGTAAAATACCGACTTGTTTATGGTCCTTAGGATTGATGTACAGTATGCCCTTCTGTTGGGAGGTGATGGTTCAACTCCCAAATCAAGAGAAATCATATCTTATCACTTCTTAGAATTTCATTTCATGGGAATGGATTTTCTGTCGGTCCATGTTCCTCAAGATAAAATCTTAACAAATACTTGCTCAGTTAGCAAGACAGGACAAGAAGAAAGTGTTGTCCACTTGTCTCCACCTCACCTGGGGACACTGAAAGAGACCTCTGCAGTTCTTATTTGTAACAAACTGGTGACCTCATGAGGACCCCATGTCCCCATGATCACCTGGGGATCCAAGTTTCATTACCATATGAGTTGGTGGAATAATCTAGACAGGTCCTGAGCCGTGTCTGATTTGTGGTCAGGAACTTCACTCCTTCCTTGACACTGATACCTCAGATTCAGGCTTGGAGTCTCACCTAGAGCCAGAGAGAGTTTTCCTGAAAGGCATGTGGCTTCGGAAAGAAGTTTCTCTTGACGTCAACAATCAAGAAACATGGACTGTTGTTCTGCTACTTCAAGGTTGAGTCAATCACAAGTCCTCCATGGATCCTCTTATTCATTCATTGACATCAGAACCTCCTATCATACCGGTATGTCCTTATATACAGAAGGCTCAAAAGATAGATACAAAGCTAATATGAGATTGCAACACCCCATGACACCATTTCAAGCTGGTTACCAGATAAAAGCCTCAAGTTTTTACTGCAGATATTATGACTGTACTAAAAGTTTTAAACTACATTGAAATATCTCAAGCTATAAATTTAATAATCTTTTTCAGTCAAGTTTCAACATTGAAAGCCTTGCAGAATCTTAACTCTTAGAACCCTTTAATAACCAGGATATTGCAGTAACATGATGTGCTCATACAGTCTGGGAAATTAAGTCTGTTCTGTTGGTTACTTATTCACATTGGTATAAAATGTCATAAAAGGACATGTACAGAAGTCAAAACCACCTCACAATCACCCATTTCCAAATTGAATATTCCATATCCAATCTTCAGATATTGTATAAATCAGTATGTTCCTAATACATTCCAAAATATGTTGAATGAAAACTTTTTGAACATCAGAACATCCAACCCACTATTGGAGAGTGGCATCTTTTGTATAAAACAAATCTCAAAGATGGGGTTGGTAGTGTGCCAATCACATATTGGACATACCCATGTCATGGAAACCTCTAAAAGACTGAACTTTGACCAGGGTGCATACCATGCCAGTGTCCTCTAACAATGGAACACGTTCATGTTGAATGTGTTGACTTCCACCCTGTGTGACAAAAGTATTGTGCAGTGAACTGCATGAAGAAACTGTATGATGATGTACCACCCACATGGAGTGTGGGTTATATAACAAATATTGACCATATGATTTAAAGATTACATATTTTATTTTAAACACCTTTTACATTTTATATTTTATTTATATTTTATTTTGTGGTACTTCATGCTTGCATGTATTAAAAAGAGCTTAGATTTTTTAAAAAGTTGGTTCAGTTCTTCAGTTTTTCATGTTTCAAACTTGACCTTTAGTTGATACCATAACACCAATGTTGTGCTGATCCTAAATGAAAATGCTGATGTCCAATATGGCTACAACAGCAACAATCCAATCTTGAAAATATTGTTATGACATTTTCCTGAATGATTGATTACATTACGACAGGGTTTTCACTAAAAGACATCTTATGATGCCTAGTTTGTCATAAATGAAAATGTTACGTTTAATATGTCCACCACAGCAGCTAAGATGATAATCATGTTATGTTACATATATGTAATTAAATTACTTGTGTGTTAGTTTTAAATTTTTTATTTTATTTTTATTTCATTGTATGTTATTGTAATAACTTTATTCACTGGATTTGACATTTTTTTTAATAGAAAATTCAGTTCAGTTGTAGTAAATAATCACTATTGGTACATTATATTTTTAGCTGACCTAGTTCCTGACCTTGGTTCAGAATTGGTAAACACAGAGTGAAAATCATTGGTCGTAATCAAGGTCATTCTTGGCTTGCGTCAGCTCTGTTGTAGACATCTTTTTTCTTATTTTTATTATTGAATCTTATAGTAAGATTCGTTCAATACAATCAAACCTGTAAATAGCCTACATGCTAATAGACATATTTTTTACTGTGTTGTTTGAACTAAGTGACCCTGTGACCCCACCATGTGATCTAAAATTGAGGGTTAAAATAGATATTTTGTAGTGTTTTCAGTCAGTTGTAATTTACACCTTCAGAGCTCAAGGTGTTTTTAATGTTGATGCCACTTTAATTTAAAATTCTTCTATTTTCTGGATTTAATAATTTATATTCCTTGGAAAATACCAGTGCTCATCAAAATTCTTGGACAAAGACATTTATTGGAAATTATTCAAAAATTCTAAAGCCGGAATATTATTCGTGATTCATAAAATTCAACAAGGACCTGTTGACACATCAACACAAAACAGGATATAGAGGACATCATCGCCTTCCATCTTGGAACTTCATCGGGATTAAACTTTGATTCATTTAGAACTTTTTAGTGATAGGACTTATATTTTTAAATTCTAGGATTAATTTTTGGGTTAGATTCACAAACTGTAAGTCCTTTTTCATATTTTTACCTTGTTTTCTAGGAAAATAAATTGTTTTGTTAAATTTACAAAGCTTGTTGGCTTCACTCTTTTCTTTGTTACTTTGTACAAGCCTAGTCACATAACAGTTATCACTGACAAATGAGACATGGTTTCAACTCCTAACAGTTATAAGAAAGAAATGGTCTTATCTTGAATTCCAGGGAAATTCTTTTCAGTCAATAGATTCTCAATCCATTTGATGGGTTCTTGTTAATTTTAGATCTAGAATAACTATATTGAAGGGAATAGTGTCCCTGGACTCGGGAGTCGCTTCAGGAAAAGATATTGCAATGCAATAGTAGCAATTAAGTATAACATAATTTAAATTAGTTGCAACCCCATTCCCCCCACACAAAAAAATGTGTTTCTGCTTAGTAAATTTCTTTAATTAACTTCTTTTAATTATTTGTGCATTCCAACCAAATTTAGTTTGCAATAATATTGATAACTCCTTGGCTCAGTTAGGTTGTTGGCTTTTCTGCCAGCTCAGCAGAAGAGAGGGTGAACAGACCAGAATTCCAGACCAAAATAAATCTTTCTATGGAGGGTAAAAAAATACAAGCGTCAGTAATGCTAAAGTAGCGATGGTAAATAGATTAAAGTTTTAATACGGAAATAAAGCTTCCTACGATGGATGAAAAAATACAAGTGTCATTGAGACTTCTAATCGGGTTATTCTTTTTGTGTGCGTCAAATATACCCCCCCCCCACATGGGTGTAAGAAAAGGTAACTGGTCTCTCAACCAAAAATTTTATAGAGACCTACACGATATTGCAACCGAGGATCATGTAAATTTATTGTGATAAATCCATGAGGAATCACTTGTGCGCGTGAAAAGAAGTTTCTGAATTTAATCATATCCTTGTCCCCTGAATATCAAGTGTGATGAATGTTTTGCAGTGTATGTGTATTGACTCCATTAAACACAACCAGAAGATTACAGTTATCTCTGATCACTTTAGGTATTTGTGTATATTGCTAAGTAAAATATATAACATCAGAGTTTTTGTGTCTGCCTCGGGAAAATATCAGAGCTGCATTTGATTGTTTGTCCAGCATCACATCATCATATGCTATGAGATTATTAATAAATCCATCGAGGTCATCAACAGATGGGGCTTCATCAATATTGGTGATAAAATCAATAATATCATTACCGTCTTCATTCCCTCATTAAAATCTTTAAGTACATCGTAGCATCGCTGATCATCTACAGATGGTGCCACTAAATACAATTTATCCCACTTGAGCCATCTCATTATCAGATTAAGCAACAATTGCATCTTACCAGACCCAGATGTACCTATGCTAATTGCCATGATAGAATTTGGTAATGCTGCACGATGCTTGATTGGCTCTTGCTTTCGTGTTGCTGAGAAGTCAATGATATCCATGTTGTAGAAATATAATAAATAATATGGATTTATGTTGTGTTTGATGCAGAGCACCCACCCCCACCAGTGGATTAACAACAATAATAATAAAAAATAAAAAGCGTGCACTTACAGGCAAGTGTGTGAATGTGGTACAAGCAAATACAGATTTATTTTGTCTCGTACGAAGACAGGTGGTGATATCGCTGCTTCATTGGGAAAATTACCAGGAGCTCCATGGGCTAAGTATCCAGGAGAAAAACAACTTCCTGGATATAATTATTGTGGCCCTGGAACCCGACTTGATATCCGACTTGACAAACGAGACCAACCAAGACCTGGAGAGTATCCAATAAATGCAATTGATCAAGCATGCCACGTTCATTATGTTGCATATAAAAATAAAGATTTACAACAACGACATATTGCAGACGTGAAGTTGATTCACTCGTTAAATTCCATAAAAAATAAATCTCTCAGGGAAAAACTTGCTGGCTTCCTAGTAAAATCTGCGATGAAAGGTAAACTAGTGCTAGGGGCTGGTAATTAATCAACCGATTATTATTACGGTAATGGAATCGATTTATTATAGCCCAAGAGGATATTGGAGTGGTAGATCAGCAATTAGTAAACTTGCTGATGCAGCAGGTGTCTCATGCTCTGTTGCTGCAGATTGGTTAGCATGACAGGCAATATGGCAAATTTATCTATCACCACCTAAAAAAATTCAGCACGCACATTTTGATGTCAGCACTCCCAATGAAGTTCATCAAGCAGACATTTTGTTTTTACCACATGATACCATTAAAACTGGTAGACGTCAATCGCGCACATACAAATACGCATTAACTGTCGTTGACATTGCAAGTAGGTATAAAGAAGCGGAGCCCCTATCAACTAAAACAGCAACTGTAGTTGCATCTGCGTTTGAACGAATTTATCAACGTGGCAGCCTACGATGGCCACAGTTGCTACAGGTTGATCCTTGCAAAGAATTTCTTGGTGCAGTATCATCTCTGATGGAACAAAATAACGTCAAAATCAGACGAGGACATACCGCAATTCATCATGATCAGGAATCGTTGAATGATTTAATCAAACACTTGCTGAGCGGTTATTTGGATATCAGTATGCGCAGGAAATATCTCTGAACAAAGTTCAGAAAGACATGAGATCTCGTGAATGGGTTGCAAGACTACCAAGCGTGATAGCTGTGTAAAATAATGAAATTATTCGTGCAACTTCTATGAAACCCATCAGCGAGATCACAAAAAAAAAAAACATATACCAATACAACGACCTGTACTAGGTAATGTGACTGTAAGATATTTATATGAACCTGGTGAACTCTAAGGTGGTAAAAAAGAGCAACTGATCCTATTTGGAGTGTGACCACACATAAAATTTCCAGCGTGGCAAGATCCACTGGTAGACATGCAATTTACAGACTAGATTCAACTGCTCTTCAATGTGGATTTGTACATGAACAATTACAAGTAATTCCTGAAGATACACAGTTACCACCACCTTCACTTTTGTGAACTGGCGCCCTGACGTCGATTACACTCAAGACGGGTCAGCATCACATTTTCGCATGTGTGACCGAAATTACTATTAATTCTATCTACGATAAACTGTCTTGGATTACTATTCAAATACTTCCACAACATTACTGTGTTACAACTCGCACAATGATTATTCTGTCGTTGTTTCAGTGTCATGATAAATTCAGCATCGAGATCAAAGTCGCGCTTATTTTATTTTTTGTCACATTGCTTACAACTAGCTAATTTTTTTCTTACTACATCATCGTTGATTTCCTGACTTGGATTATTATTTACTGTGAAGTCTATGATAACCCTCCACAGCTGAGATATTCTTCTGACTCGAGACACTGTGAGATAAACTAAATTTGACCATTCAATACGATCATCGATGATCCAAATATTTGTATCGGAAATAGTTAATCCTTGTGATGAAAGAATCGTTATAGCATATTCTAGAGTCCATAGGAGTTTTGTCCATCGTTAATGCGCTCACAACAGCACCCACAGGAACTTAAACAATATCATTTAGTACTAGATTTTGTTTGTCATTAATTCCAGGAATTTCAACATCGATATTCTGTCGTCACATATCTGCTGGGTGATAACCCAATGGAACAGGTAGATATGAAAACTTTTCTTTATGTAACAGAAATAATTGTTGTTAAAGTGCATAATGAACTATCTTTCTACTTGCAACTATCAAATCAGCAGGACTCCATAAATTCCAAAAATCATTCATAGGAGTTTCTGGAATTCCTTCACGCATTATTTCACACTGTATTTTATCTGGCTGAAGTCAGAAAATTAGATCAGAATTATGTCACGAGTACGAAACAGAAAAGATTGTGAATGCATGTGTAAGACAGTTGAGAAAGATTATATCTGATTGTAAACCCCCTGGCAAAGTCAAGGATTTAGTCAGGGACGAAGTCATTGGGTGAAAAAGTGAAAGATTTAACAGATTGTGAAAGTGAAAGTCACTGGTAACAGCTAAACAAAGTGAAAGTATAAAACAAGAGGAATGATTCATTTCTGACTATAGTAAAAAAATCATTTTTTTAAAATTCTGATAATAATATTTATTCAGAATCAGATTATAATATTTATTCTAATATTTTTTTTAAGCTATTAGATTTAAGGCAAGAATGTGCATAATTCAGAATTTGATCTTTATCGCACACAATCATAATAATATGTTCTCATTGCAGTTCATTTAGCTGTTCCTACGTTAACAAAAATTTTTCATCACCATATTCATGAATAATTATATTAACACTAAATTTTTCTGTGTGCGGGAGTGTCAAGATTGTTCTGATGGCACTTTCGAGTACCTCTTTGTTGTGTACAAAAACTCACGTGTTGGTACATATATAATACCACATAAATAATTGTTTGTGTGTATGCTTATAGAACTTCGACTCAGAAACAGAAGGATTTTTTTTTTAAGTTTAAAAGATCCTGATCTTGGCGTTTTACAAACGCTGAAGATCTACAATAAAGATCTACGAATGCACATACAGATTTATATTTAAAAATTCTCTTAAATCAAGCAAGTATCCGAGCTGGTCAGTAAGTTTGAAATGTATCCGTGATAATAGCGGATTATGACATTGCAGATAGACCAGATTAACAGGTTCTAATACAGTAAAAATCCAGGGGGTGCTTGAGGTGTAAATGTATATAAAATGCATCCCTTGTATATAAACTGTATCCCTGCTGGGCCTGACTTGATTTTTCAAGATGTACCTGAGGGCTGCCATCGATTGCATCACATACAAGATTAACTGCGATCGTTGATGTGATATTAACAATGCTTGGTGATGTATGACGACCTCCACCGTATGGATCATTGTTGTGCTTGACGATGTTTGCTGGTGGGGCTGTTTTTCTCCACGCGTCAATGATTTTGGGACAGTATTCTTCGATATCATCCATGACTGATTTTTTTAGCTCAGGAAAGTTAAATCCCGGTAATACGAATCTTTGCAATTCTACTTCGGTTATTTTATAATGTCCGAGAAATAATTGTTTAAGTGTCATTGTATTTTTAAGATATAACGAATTCTTCACCGGTGATTTTCACTGTTTCAATGATAATTCAATTGATAATTAAAAAAGAGACCTGATGCAACCTGGTTTAGATGTATCGTTTCAGTGATCTGTTGACGCATATCATCATTGTAATATTGTGTTATACTGGAAAATTGATTTATTAGATCACCAAATACCCATTAATGTTCAGGATTAATTGCGTCGGAGAATGATTTAATGAACTTTTCGTTGATGAATGGCTTTCTATCCTTGTCAATATCATATATGTTTCTTCCTAACTTAGGAAGACTTGTACCATCAGACGCAATAAAATAAGGTATTTCATCATTTACCCATGTTTCCATGTATTTCCATCGAAGTTTTTTCAATATTCTGGAAGTTTTAAAATATTTGTTTGTCTGTGTAGTAATCAAATAGCTGTGGCTTTGGTGGTGCTTGATAAACCGGTGGAACTTCTGGTCATCCTGATATGGTTCAGATCGATGATTGATATATATCTACGGCGTAATCTGGAGTTGATATTTCTATCGCTGCTGATAATGTTGGTTCATGAACAGTGATAGCTATTTTGGATCCTTTTCCTGTGATAGATTTGATTCTGCGTTGGAACTCATCATTGATCTATTCGATTTGATAACTGCCCGTAGGCATACTCACAACATTTCAATCAGGGGTTCTATTGGAGTTTTTTTTTACACGCAAATACCAGTGAATTGTTTGCTTGCAACCCACCGAATGGTTTTGATCTAATATTTGGCCAACTATGATACACTCGTAATTGTGCTAGTGCTATTTTCTTTGCTGGAATTCCAGTTGGAAAGCTAATGCTGAACCCAGGACTGGTTGAGCTTGCTGATATCATCGTGGTTTTCAACGGTGTTGTATTAGCAATGATCTGTTATAGTAATTCTTGCGATGACATCATTGTTGACGACATTATTATTTGTTAAACCCTGATTCTAAATCCTGATTTTTTAAATCTGGGGTCTAATATCATTTTTCGTAGATTCTGACACAGTCATTGCCTCATAGTAAATCTTAATCATTTCTGTGAACTCTTGATCTGATATTATTCCATCGCTGAGACCTGATGATATCAACAAAGATAATTTGGGGTATGCTAGCATCACTGTATGTAACTTTATTTTAAATTCATGTAATTTATCAACCGCGCACATGGATATTTTTTTTTTTTGCGATGATATTAAGAATACCAGCAATTCCTGTTGCAACTGAAACACCAATTCCTATCACTGGTGCTATCACGTACATGTCTGATAATGCGCCAATGACCGTTACTGTTCCAGCGATGACAGCGGACACCGAATACATAATTATATCAAAAACAACGACACGTCTGTGATATTTTTTTTTGTTTTACTGTATACTCAATGATATTTTTCAGTTGTGTATGCCACAAACACGCTTGTATCTGAAATGTTGAATGTCGATTGGGGGGTTCATTATATTTTAAGTAGGTGGTAGTTTAGCGATTAATTCAAGACACTAATAGTACAACAAGCCTACGTCTTTTTCTTTGAGTTCCACCACAGATGTTTCTTCGTCGTTTTGCTCCAACATCACTAACATAGATCCAGAAGATCCAGTTAGTGGGTAACGCCGTGAAATTGTGGTAGATATCATAAATGTTGTAACGCCGAGTACTGAGAACCTGTATATGCTGGCAACCTCAGCATGATGTTTGATGGATTTATTGATTGGTGACCATAATACTGATCCAGATGCTACTGTGTCGGTAATTTTTTTTATGTCAGAGAATTTAATGTCGATGATTGCTGGCTTTCCAAAAAAAATCCTCAACGATTCTATTTGTGTTTCTACGAAAATTTACAAACATGTTTACGTGAGTAGTATAATCAGATCTGAGAGATATCAGTCCATCATTGAATGCAGTTAACGAGTTCATCATTGGGAGGTTGCTACTGTCACTGTATTTCTTTGTTGCAGCGTCATCGTTTGATTCTGTTTCTCCAAGACCAGTAATCTTATTATTAGCCATATTGAGAGAACCAGTCATTGTATCACTGGCGGATAGTAAACAATCATCGATCTCAGTTCTGATAGTGGCGTTGTTGCTGTCTACTTATCTTTTTGTTGCCATATCATCGTTTGCTTTTGGTTCTCTCACATTGATAATTGTATTTTTACTCATGTCGAGATCGCCATACATAATATCTCCAATTCTTCTGATACATCCAGCAATTTCTCCCATGAGTGTTAAGACTGATTTTTAATTTTACCGTTTTTAGTAAATACGGCTAAGTTATTGTCGGTCGCATCTGGAACCCGCAGAATAATATCTGTCAATGGGATATTGCTCGTCTTTAATCGTCCTTGTTTATCCTAAAAAGCAACAACTTCATTTTGGTCCACATTTGCGAGAATCAAAAGATCAGCAAGTTCATTCTTGTCTTGGTCAAGGGTTGCATATTTGGATAAGTCACCTTGAGGTTTACCTCAAGCAGATCTTCAGTAAATATCTTCCATTATATTACACTAAACTTGTTTAAAATGACGGTGGGCAGCTGTGTGTTGTTTTCAATAATGTCACGCTAAGGTACACAATTTCCCAAAATGCAACGTGATTAAACAAACGCCGCCATTTTGAGCCCCAGCAAATCGATAGTTGACCTTGATAGTTACGATGGAGAAGACAACAAGGAAAGCTATGATCCATACTAATTATCTCGATTCGCTTGTGGGTGATGTTCGTGAGAGATACAGCCAGAAAACTGCTAAAGTACAGATTGATCCATATAAACTGCCTGCTGAAGCTTTTAGCGACGATCGGACGAAATGGCCTGAGGTCAGCTATGTAGACATTGTTCATTTTTTGATTTTTCAACAATCAGCATACACCAAGGATCAATTGAAGAACTACAAGTCTCTTGATGCATACAAGCTTTTCCAAGATGGCTGGATCCAAGAAATACTGCACAAGGAAATTAATGGGGTTCATTTGTTGAGAGCAAAGGTACTTACACTTCCGTTTTTTTTTTTTTCTTTCTTTTCATAATGTAACTTAAGTTAACTCCATTTTATTATTGCAGTAGCTTGTTTGTGATGACAGATTTATAGAGTTAAAATCAGTTAAAATAACAATAGCATTTTCATTTTTATTTGAACCATTCATCCCTCTGTGAATTTGCTGTAACCACACGTTTAATAATGGGGTTGATTGATAGTACATGTAAACATTCCACATGTACATGTATGGATACATTCGACGTGTACAAAAAGCTAGAGTACTAATGCAATATTGAACATTATATATTATATGTTGTAATGTTTCCTTCATTCTAAATTCCAGGTGACCCACTCTATGCAAGTCAGAGAGAAACCTCTAGAGCCATGGGTTATTGTTGCCACAGATGGGAGTGTGGAATCAGCATATTGCACGTACATGGCAGGACTGGGCGATTGTTGTATTCAAGTTGCCGCAGTTTTGTTTGCCTTGGAGACAGGTGCGAGAATATGCAAGGAAGGTACAGTGACTGATGTACCAGCATACTGGATGTTTCCTACTTCAGCTAAATTTGAGACACCATATAAACGACTAAAAGAGATGGACTTACAGTCTGCAGTAAAAAAACAACAACTTCCAAATAATGAATCTGTGCACACTGTTTCAGATAAACCAGCAGTGTTAGACATACCATCGCCTACAGCAAATGAGAAGAACCTATTTTGGGATGAACTTCATCAAAATGTGCCAGCAGCAGAGAGGGTGAACCCTACAACTTTGTAGAGACCTTATTTTTGAAAATTAAGGGTTCCTACGAAGGCTAAAAAAAAGAAGTTTTTGCCTTAACAGTAAAAACTTCTCTAATTGACCAGATTTTTTTCACAATCTGGTCACGTACGTATGTCATTCACCCTCTCTGCTGCTATGATTTTTATCCAAAAATTATATCAAGTCCGTTGCGATATCTTGACCTAGGATCATGTAAATTTATCGTTACAAAACCAAATGGAGCAGCTTGTGCTTTTGAAAAGAAATTTTTAAATTTATTCATATCCATGTCGCCTGAACACCAAGTATAATAAATATTCTGCAGCGTATGATTATCTACGCCATTAAACACAACTAAAACGTTACAGTTGTCTCTGATTACTTTTGGAATTTGTGTATATCTCTGGGTAACATAAATCACGTCTGTATTTTTATGTCTACCTCGCGAAAATATTCTAGCTGGATTTGATTGTTTGTCCAGCATAACATCATCATACACTACTAAATTATTAATGAATCCATGAGGGCCAGTGGCCCTGAGATCATCTACGGATGGCGCTTCATCAATATCAGTAATAAAGTCTATGACATTGTCTTCATGTAACGACTTTGCGTTTTCATTAAAATCATTAAGTACTTCGTAACATCGCTGATCATCTACAGATGGCGCTACTAAACATAATTTATCCCACTT
>JAECUM010002430.1:0-64046 GCA_016617855.1 Megalonaias nervosa
CCACATTCCGCGTTAACTTTTTTGATACAATGTTTCAGATTTAGGCTAGCTATAGACGCCAGACAGGGTCCTTACAAATAACATGCAAGTGACAAGACATAAACTATCTTCTTTAGCTGGTAATAAGAATGGCAATAAATATACTTACAGTTTTACATCCTGAATTTCCTCAAAATGTACTTTCTTAGTTCTGCAAATCCAAATTACATGAGTCATGTCATAGGTTCTCAAGCTTCGATTACACATTTCGAAATTGTACTGTAATTTCGACTATATTCCAAGCGCTATTACATCTTCCTTATAGTCCTACAACGTAAGACACATCACCCGATATTTATTTATTTTTTTTTGGAGGGGGGATGGGTCTTACTGCCTAACTAACGGCGCTGCGTAGTGTGTTTTGATGTTGACTAACAGTGTAACGAAAGTCAAATTTTCAGGAATATCACACACAACTGGTTATAATGTTTTTGTCAGACTTTACTTACCCTGATGTCTTTTCTCTAATGAATTCAAATTCTCTCAAAAGAAATGGACCTGTTTTCAAGTTTCGTTGGACAACATTTCAGTTGGGTGGAAAGCGATGAAAACCTGGAATGCCGAAATCGGGTTAAGTTGAAATATTATTCTTTAACGAAACGAAAAAAAAAATATTATGCCTGTTGGAACTGTAAGCAACGTTTTGTTTCGTTCAAGAAACATATCCCCCACATGAACCTACTTGAACATACTTCGGCGTACCTCGACTACCGTCGCATTGCAACAAATTCAAATGTATGTCAACGGAACATGAAAATGCGTCCATTTGCTAGTGTCCTATTTTGATTACACCAGGATAAAGACAGCACAGTAAGCATATTAATTACACATAAATTAGTGGAAGAATGTCGATATAGACTGCCAAGTGTGTGAGATATTCCTGAACTTTGACTAATCGTTCCGATGTCAACCGACATCGGAACACACTATACAAGGCCGTTATTTGGGTAGTAAGACATAGTACTAAAACAAAAACAACATGTGCTATGTCTTATATTGTAGGACTAATCCTCCTTACTGCACTCAAAATGAAACAAACATTAAATTCCACAGCGTCTTTTCGATAATTGCAATTGAAAGACTTCGTACTTTTCCCACATTATGCTTTGAACCATTCAATGACAGAACAGAAACACACTTGCAGATGTCAACACGCTTCTCCCTCGCTGCTTCAATCCGATGTATATTTCACGTAGAATTGGCACAGACGCTGCTGAAATCCGATGTATTTCATGTAGATAAATCCAGTCCATAATCACGAAATTTCGTCGAATCGACAAAAATACCAAAATCTATTCATTCCAGATCAAATGGAAAAGTTGTTGCAATGCGCATTCATTCACAATATGACTCCAAATTTCAATTTTATGTAGACCAAAATGCCATTTTATTTCGAAATTTATGTCTAGCGCGCGACCAAGTTCAAATTTATCTGGGCGGAGTTACGTGCGCATTAATAATGTTGTTGTGTAATGATGAATCTACGCTTGTGTATTTAGTTTGGAATACGGCATACATTCAGTTACTTTGTTTCTTGTAATGTGGTTTTGTTTATATAATTAAGCCTTGGGTAGAATAAGAAAATGAGCATATGATAAAAAGGTTACTGCATTTGTATGGGAAAATATGAAGTCGTTTTGTCGGATGGATATACTGCACTCCCAAGGTCGTGTAGTATATCCATCCGAAAAACTAGTTCATATTTTCCCATACAAATGCAGTAACCTATAATTACAACATTATACTATATACCAGTGTTAGCCACTATTCCCTGTATGGTAATGTGCACTCATAATGAACTGTGAGGTAGTCATCGGGATGGATCCGAGACCCATTGCTACCTATGTACGAGGAATAATAATAAAGAAAACGAATATTTACAAAAATATTAATAAAACTATAAATATTTTTCAAAAAAATATTAATGAAACAATCAGATGGGAAAACAAGGAAATGTGATGCTATTATCATTAACAGTGACAACAGTATTATAGTCTAAAATATGGCTAAAGTGTTAAAACGTGAAAACTTATTTACTATACACATAAGGAAGATATTAGCACAATTACAAATAAATCTAATCTAAATCCAGAAATTTTCTGTTCACATCATAACTTTAGCAAGGGATCCAAATACGTGTACAAGTACAAATTCAAATATTGTATGATCAGGAAGGGATTTTAATGTACACTCTAAACATGACAATTAAAGTTTAAAAAATTTCATTTTACTACAGCTGGATCTACTGAAATTTCCAAAAACAAGAAATTTATAATAAATATATTTCAATGTATTCTTTCAACTTCGAATGATCAGTTCTTGCTAGATCCTAAAGAAAACAGCAAAGAATAACTTAAAATAATCAAAACTGGAATTAGGCAGTTCATATGTCTAAAAAGTCAAAACTGAGATCAGCAGATCAGCATGCTGCTCTTGAATATGAACATAACATCAAAACTTGTTTACTATTGAAGGAATGAACAATATTATTATTCTCAGTACAGATCATAAATCTCATATAAATAAAGATTTGGTTTAAGTAAAGCAAAGATCTGGCAGTGATCCTAATATTAGTGTACAATAAGAACAAAGTAAAGAAAAAATAAAATATAGATGAAAGAAAATACTTCAAATATTTTGTACATTTTATACATAAGTATCAAAGTTGTACAAAAGGTCATTTTATTATGCTGGGTTCATTGCACAAACAAAAAACTTGGAATGAAAACACTATTCCATATTTTACATTTCTACAAAATGAAGCAAAACTCAATGACTACATTACAATGTCTACTCTAAATCTCTCCTATATCAAGAACTATTTTTGATTACCATAGAAACATAAGCAGATGTTCCAGAATTTGCGTAGATTTTCAAATATTTGTCAGAAGGAATAAGAAATAAAAGTGACAGATTTAAAACAGATGACAAGAGGATAAAATATTAAAAAAATCAGCAACCCTTATGTTAAAGTATCTACTGATTATTAATGTCTATTGAAATGTCATTTCATCATATTAGGTTTTAATAACATCTGCACAAAAGACACCAGTTCTGCAGTCACAGTCTTTCCATGTGGTGGGAACATTTTCCCACATTTTGGTGCCAGTTCAGCATGATGCACAGTGTCTTCATTGGCACAATTATAGTGACCATTTTCTGGGCAAAGGCCATGTACACTTTGAATAATTCAGCAAATTGTTTGTTCAAGTACAGATAAAGCACCTTGTTTGTTAATGATTTAGCACTGGACCAGGTATAAATGCGATACAGAATTTTTATTACGCCATTTGATAATAAATTAAGCTTAATACTATGTTTAAGATTCACCAGAAGCAAAATGTTTTAGAACGTGATTTCTCCAAATGAACTACAATTCTGTTCTCTGGATAATGACATATGATATCATGAATTTCTGAAGTCTTCAACATTACATAGTCAAAAAAAGTGGAACAGACATCAGATATATTCGTGCCTATTTTAGTAGTGAATCCTTTGCTAATGGTAAGAACGAAACAAGGCATAAATCAAAGTTGGTGAAATTTTCAGTACGTTGTACTAGCTGTACTTTACTTTCCTTCAAATTACTCCAATTATATTTATAAACTTTATCTGGTCTGCTACGACTTTTATGTGGGTCTTTCATCTTCTCTGTGTAGTCTGTTTTTATCTTCAACAGTGATGATGTCGTACAAGAAAAGTGGTTCTTTTATGATAGTAAATTTCTCACATATTAAACCTGAAAACTAATCCGCCATAAAAAAAAATTTTTTATAGTATCTTGATTCAATGTATCATACATAACAAATATGTACTTCACTGATGTCAACTGTAATTTTAAGTAAGGTAAATATGAAAACTCACTCAGTACAATTTGGACAACTGGATATATTTATAGCAGCATCATCAAACTGTTGAAGCTGCTTGTTCTTTGAATCCATGAAATGGCATTTTTCCAAATTGATTGTAAACACAGTTTTCGTAATTCTAATTTCTGATAAATCAAATTTTCTTTTATAGTTGTATTGTTACTATCTGGAGGATGTAAAGAGGTTTCCTGCAGTAAAGAATTAGACATAGGAGATATAACTTCTATATTGTCAACTGTTGTCCAGTTTTCTCCTAGAAGATGCCTCTTTGATATAAATTCTGGTTTGATTCTTAAATTCCTGACCACTGGAATAGTTTAGCATAAATATGTATCTGCTGTGATCTTCAACAGTGTATGGATGTTGTGGTGTCATATTGAAATCTTCATCCAATAAATGCAATTACAGTTTGGATTTATATAGACAGAAAAATAAAGCGAACAGTGTGTGTGTGCAAATAGTAAGTCTTATAAATTAATGTGTCCAATTGTTATGAATTGACCGAATTTTCTGCAGTCTGATTGGATATAAACGGTCACGTAATACTGATGAAAATTTTTTTATACATCGGTAAATTCTGAGGGCTACTTTTGGTTCCAAGTATCCCGGTAATTTTATGCGAAGCTTTATCTATACTAATGTTTTACATATCATAATAACAAGTCCCACCCACCTTTGAGATTTCCGACCAAAATGTACAACTTCTTGATTAAATGGCTTATTAGAAGTTAAAACAATGTAAATGCACAGTCATTCCTGTATTCCAACACTCACCCCTTATGCCAAAGAAAGCGTATGACAGGCTTTACAAGCCAATCTTTAAAATTGCATTTTGCTTTGACAATGTTTCGCTGGTTGTTATTAAAGGTCAGGGTCATATGTCAAACCCCGTATCTCACTAAAAAAGGACATGATTTTGGTTTTAAAAGATTAAAATGCGTAGAAAGAAAGAACAACGAATACTATAACAACATGTGCCATACACAAGCGTATTGTTAGAAATAAGGAATAGTCTGGATTAAAAAGTATCAACCATTTTTAATATATTAAAATAACGATCATGACAATCTCCTTATATCGCTGGAATGAACCGCTCTGACGCCCTACCCTTTATTACTATAAAATGAATCGACGACTCTTGGCTAGCGAAGATCTGGCTATGAATTCTGTTACAGTTAAGAGACTAATTAAAGAAAAGTTCGAGCTGCCTAAAATCTGTGGGTTTTTTATGACATATGTTGATATTAGAAGAGAAAGGAAGTAAATTCGGACTTTATTTACTTTGTGAGTGATTAGGCAAAATTTACACATCGATCAATACCCAACCATGATCATTTAATCCAATATTTAAAAATGTACATTGTGAATTAGTTACGTACGTTTTTCAGGTGAAATAAACAAAGTAGTAGAAGTTTTCCTCATTTAAAACTAGTGATGACTGCCTTAAATGAAGGACCCAAAATAAAATCTTGGTATAGATAAAAATTACATTTATTTAGTTCACATTTATATGCAAACAAAAATAAATATCATACATTCATTTTGTATTGTTTCAAAACTAAATAATTCACAGTCTATTGAAAAATGTTTACACAGAGGAAACAAAAAGCTGATGTAGTAATTTAGGAAAAAACAATATTTGTACACCTATAATACTTGTATACCTATACTGAAAAATGCAAGTAATACAACTTGATATCACATAATTTCCACGTTAAAAACATCAAATATAAAAGACAATAAATTTTAATGCATTTATTTTGCCAAGAGGAAGCAAGTTAATTGGGTTAATTTTTGAACAGTTATCTCAGAGTTTGGCATAAATGCTTCAATAAATATACATGTGATCTCCATTTTCTTAATACGAGGAACATATTACCAACTTATTCATATGAAAAATTTCACCAGATATTATTTTTAAATGTAGAAGATATTCAAAAGTTTGAGGCAAGACAAGGCTGCATTAAGCCAATTTCTACCAATGAACCATACATGTGACCTCGACATTCCAAGGTTTCTGGGTGGAAGTTTACATAACCAAGAGCATTCTACATGTGAACAATTATAAGAATTATTTCTGAAAACCCACAACTCTTAAAACAATTACAGCCTGGACATGGAACAACTGATTTACCCTTTCACCCTCCGGCGAAAAAAATGTGGAACGAGGACATGCAGAGCTGAAATTAATATGTGACACAAAGCAGGATGATAAAAATAATTCTGCTGAATACTGTTGCAAAATAATGGCAAAGAAAGTTACAGCCCAGATAAAGCTACAGCAAACTAATTCTGAACTACGAACAACAGATGTGACCATGACCTTCACAATTTCTGGGCGGGTGTAGATATGACACATGGTTTTGTTTCATGTGAATAATTCCATGAAATCTTTGTGAAAACCCACAAGTCATTTAAACGTTACAGCCTGGACAAGCCTGTGGTAGGCCTAACCTAACCTTTGACCTCCAACCATGAAGTGCAACATTTATATCCAGAGCTCATACTGGTATGTGACACCAAATATAATTCAAAACAATGGGGGCAAAGAAAAAATTTTATTGTCAGGTCAAGGATGGGGCTAATTTTGACATCATTGTATATTGCAAATAGTAGAGGTACATGGCTGCAATCAGTATGAGACAATTCGCCTTATCGAGATGAATAATTGCACCAAATTATTGAACACCAATGAAGCATTTCAGAATTATGGCCCTGAGATTAAAGTGTGACAAATGGACTGATGGAAAAAGGGAAAGGGGGGGGGGGCATAAATATTATTTCTTGCATATAATGATGTATCTTTCAAATTTTATATATCTATATTTCATATACTATGCTCATACCTTTTTAATTCTTGTTGAAACAGGAGCTCTGTATCACTTATACCCACTGAATTTTGGAATAAATTGTTTTCTCCTCAAAATGTGTCTCTCCTTAAACGAAATAATTATTTAAAAAAACATTATCAATATATGTAACCACCATTAATCAAATATATCTGTACTTTGGTCAGTCCAATCACTGTAAAGTAAATAATACAGTACAGTAACAATTTTACCCGTCACATTAAAAAGACAAAAAAAAAAATGAATTTGATATTTATTTTTAAATGAATAAGGGCACAGCATTATGATTTAACATGGATAGGTTGCCCTAATGTAAATACCATTTTAAAAATAAATAATAAAAATGAACTACTTACCAATGACCTTTACAAAATATAGACTGCTGTGTACACATGACCTTAATCATGTTAAAAGCAAGGTTTGCGTTTAAGTCAAACCTATAATTTATGTTAATAACCTTACGCATGTAATCCATCTATGTGCTGGAGTTTCTCTCTGGGTGAAAATTCCTCTTCTACTTCTGCATATGACATATTTAGGGTGGCACAGGTCCGAGAATACAAATTTAACAGCTCTAATTATCTGCACCAACCACAAATGACCCCATTACTGTTTTCAATACATATGCACCATTTCTATCTACATGGAGTCCATCAAGTGCCAAACACATTTTTCTGTCAAACGCTAGGTTACAGTCAATAAAATGGCAATTATCACATTCTCTGCCTAACCCCATAATGCCATCACTTATTGCAGCACATCCTCTTTGTAAGTATGGTAAAACAGTCCAGTTCTAATGCAAAGTTTTAAAATGATTGGTAGTTCGAGGCAGAATTCCACACACTGACCAATCATCGTAGGATTAGTTTCCAGCAGCTGATCAACGAAATCTCTGTAACAACTGAAAGCATGACATGCACAAAGAGAATTTACTAAAATGCAAACCATATGTTAATAATATGGCTGTGAAAATTTCCGAAAATCACCACCCTGGTACCTGCTGGCATTTAGGACATATACCCAACTGATACAAAGATAGACACATTTGCAATCATGGTTAATGTTTTGAACTCTCAAGCTCTAAGCAAAAAATAACTCTTTCCCATTTTGAAAGCATATGGCCAGATTTAGGCACAATGGAAGGTATCACTTCTTTGCTGTAGCAATGTTTAAACCATTTATAATGGTAATAAAGTTTCTCATAAAATGATGTATATAATCCCTAATTAATGTTCCCCTGTCCCTGATGTTAAACTTTATTTGTTTTTTTGTTCTTTTTTGTGGTGGGTAGGGGATTGACACTTTAATAAATGTAGCTTGCTGGGTACTTGAGGGTCCTAGTCAGTATGGATGCTAAACTTATGTTATGCTGTAATTTCTTGAGATTGTTAAAATGTAATCTTTTTAGGAATTTATAAAAAGTGTAATTTTCGGAATTGTAATTTAAAGATGATTGTTAGAATTTTTATATTATGTGATTCTAATATGGTGCCTCAACAAAGTTTATCAGTGTTACAGCTGTCTGTTTGTAAAACAAATCTCAGAGGCTATCATTCACACCAGCATTCACAGACATTGACTAAAACTAGTTCAGAATATGAGTTGTGCAATTTTTGACGAGACAAGTTATCCTTGGAAACAGAATAAAGGCTCTTCCAGGTTCTTCCGAAGCACAAGGTCTATGCGTGCTCCAAGGATCATACATAAGTGAGGCTGAGTGTTGCAAGTCATGACCTATTAAGGGCAAAGCAAACATCTCCCAGAATAGGAACGACCTTTTATACACCCCACTCTCACAGCCTAGTCAGAATTGCTGCAGACAGATTTTAGATTCTGACTTCCTTTTTCCAGATAAGAAAAATGTAATTAGTCTAAGTTAGAGATTTCTCCTAGGTGTCTAATACATTGAGAAGAAACAAATTTACAAATTATTTCATCTACTTTTAAAGAGTCTGTAATATGTTATTGTTATACAATATGAATTTTTAAATATAGTGTGTCTTGGGTTGTTTATAGTTTTGTTTAAATTTATTTAGAATTTGTGTTAATTTATAATATTAAGATTGGTTTTTTGTAAAAATGGTTTGCTACCAACTTCATGCTACAAAATAATTTGTTTAGAAATAAAATACCTTTGAAATTACTGAAAGTAATATTTTAGCTTTTAGAATAAACATTTGATTAAAAGCACTGAGTAATATTGCAGTTTTTAGAATAAACATTTAATTAAAAGCTTTTAGTGAAAATGAATTTGGTAATAGTTGTAATATTTACTTAGGCATTTTTGCATTATTGGTAATTTACTCGGCTTTTAATTCTAAAATACAGAAATTATAGAACTGTGTGAAGCTGGTTAGCTCCAATTAAATATAACATTTTTAATATATTTAACATATTTTAAATGATTTGTGTGTAATTTTTTCTATACTAAGCGTTGTTTAATTTTAATAAAAAATTGCTGTGCTGCAGACTTAGATTCTTACTTCCCTTTTCCAGTTCAATCCCAGTACTTCTTCGCTAATACTAGCGATGTAACACCTACACTGCTAGAGTGACACCGACACTATGACAAAGTCCTGATAGTGGAGGCCACCCAATGGGCTAAACAAACAAACCGCAATGACCTACTAAAATATAGAGAGAAGGAAAAGGCTGATAGGACACCATTTATCCTGCTCTAATCATCCAGACAACCCCAAATCAAGTAAAATCATCAGTAAACACTGTCCCATCATGGAATCGTGTGACACACTAAAGTTAATCTTCCCGAACAAACCTATAGTAGCATGCCGGAGACCAAAAAATCTCAAAGACATCCTAGTCAGGGTGAAGCTAACGCCAATCACTAATCAAGACCACCCTAGTAAATCTGGCCCCTGTGGCGATAAAAGGTGCAAAAACCTGTCAAAATATGACAGAGACCAGCACATTTTCTAGCACAGCGACTAGCGAAAAACTTAACATACATGGTCCCAAAACAAGGTGAAAAACTGAGAATGTAATTTATCTCATTACATGTAAAATCTGTGGCCTTTAGTATGTCAGAGAAACTGAAAAGGTACACAAAAGGATCGACCTCCACAGATCTGATTGGATGACAAAGAAGCCGTACAGAAGACCATTTGCAGAATGCTTCTCCTCCCGTGGCCACACTTTCAGTGATATAACACTTACTGCAATTGCCAACAACCCCAGCTGGAGTTCCAAAACTAGGAAAGAAAAGGAATCTTACTGGATATGCTGCCTTAGAACACTGAAACCAAGCAGTTTAAACCAAGAATAGAAAACGACAGCCATGCACAAATGAAATCATCCTTTTGCAGATGGCATATTTTCTTTTAAATAATTCTCTAAATTTGCTTATTAGTCACCCAATAGCCTATAATTACTACCATAACAATAAAATATCCAGGATATAATTTACACTTACAGAAATTTACATAAAATAACAGATGGCGATATGGCTCATCAATTTCCAGGTCAATATAAAATATTTTACAGCATCCGCAGCAAGTTGAAGTAAACTAGTTGAAACATCAATAATTTCAAGCTTTTATTCCTCTAAAAATAGTCATGCAAAATTTTGTAACCCCAGCGAATTTTCTGTTTTTTGTTTTTTTTTATTGTTATTTTTTGTTTGACCTGTCACTGTTTAGTGTTTGACTTTCAAAAAGACTAATTTAGAGTCGAAAGCGCTCAGGCCAGTTAGAAACTAGTTTTGCATTGTTCGTTGTCATTAGTAATAATCTGATGGGAAAAAATCATACCAAGTGCAAAATTATATCAGACTACTCCTATGACCTGTTCCGATAAAGAACAATGTCTATCATACTATATAGTATGATAGACATTGTCCAGTATCAAAACGGGTCATAGGAGTAATATGAGGTAATTTTTGTTCCTTAGTAGGATTATTTTCCTTCAAGATATTGCATTTTTTTTCAAACTTAAGTTTCGCATCAGCGACTTCACTTCGTGATTTATTAAGATATCAACATATTGATCCTACCAAGCCCATGAAAACTTATTTTTCATATTACCCTCCATTTCCTGAATCCTGGCCTCATCTGATGCAATTAGAGTCACATACGACATTTTTCAGACAGACACATTATAAAGTGATGATATTTTAATGGAAAAATCAAAAGTAATTCCATTTACTTTAGATTGATACTGAATACTGGTTATCATGAAATGATAAAATTGTTCAATGCTTTTAGTCTAGTTCCCTGACTGCCCTCTACTACGTTACCCTTTGGATTTGTACTATAAGACAAGGCCATTTGGTTTGGTAAACACGTTATTGAGGCCTTTTGAACTTGGAAGGTGCAATAGAAATCTTGTTGACGAGTTTGATTGGATTCGAGTTCAGTTCAATGGTTTTCCCCTAGGAAAACCAGATCACCTGATTTATGATTGTCTGGCTATTAAAGGCCTTATTGACAAGTTAAGAATGATCTGGAAATGAATATTTGACCCCCATTCTGGTTAGGAAATTTTGCCAATTTTTTTTATATAAGGTAGTGAAAAACATACCTAAGTATTATTCATATCTTAAACACCAGTCTTAGTGGAGTCATTTAGTTGTGTTCAACTATTATTTGAGAGGACTTATTTATTTCAATTATTCATTGGAATTACAAGGTGCTCATAACCTCTATTACTAAGTAACTATTTTGGAATTACTGTGTATTCATTTAAAGGCATTTTGGATTATATCATTGTGATACATCAAGACTGCTAGCACATCGACACAACTGCACACTATAGGCATGTCAATACAAAAGACTGGACTTTGATTGGAACACCACTGAAACTCGTGGAATTCTCAATACTTTTAGACGTGATCTTTTAGGACTAATTGGGATTTCATTCATCATACTGTAAGTTATTTTTTTTTATTTTAAACTTTGTATTCTATGGAAATAAATTATTTGTTGAATTTTACAAAACTTGTTGGTTTTCACTCTTTTCTGTTACTTGGTTTAAGATCATTGAGTCATAACAATTCAGAATACTCGAATGTTACATGACAATAAGGACACAACATCAAGAATATACCAGTGCGTGCTGAACCAGTGTTCGTTTAGTTCTTTGGCATACTCATTCCAAAATGGATTAGCACCAGTAGTTGGTACTCTACCAGCTTTTAAATCATGTGGTCAGAAAATCTTCTTATTATATGCTCTTTTTTTTTTTTTTTCTCCGTTAACTTTACATTCTCAGAATAGTGCAATATTTTACGATATTGAACTCACGTGCAACTTCATATGGCATTAAGAACTACTCTGTAAACAAATCATGCATACTCTCGTAGTAGACGCTTTACGTTTTGGTTCATTAAATTTGTTTCTGAATGAACTAAAGCAGATGTTTCGTGGACTGCCACACACCAGCTGCTTTGGCACATTCCGCGTTAACTTTTTTGATACAATGTTTCGGACTTAGGCTAGCGAGAGACGCCAGACAGGGTCCTTACAAACAACATGCAAGTGACAAGGCATAAACTGTCTTCTTTAGCTGATAATAAGGACAAAAAATATACTTACAGTTTTACATACTAAATTTCCTCAAAATGCACTTCTTAGTTTTACAATTTGATAATTGCAATTGAAAGACTTCATATTTTCCCCACATTATGATTTCAAACGTTCAATGAAAGAACAGAAACACACTTACAGATGTCAACGAGCTGCTGAAATCCGATGTACTTCATGTAGAATTGGCAAAGATAAATCCAGTCCATAATCACGAAATTTCGTAGAATCGACAAAAATACCAAAATCTATTCATTCCTGATTGAATGGAAAAGTTGTTGCAATGCGCATTCATTCACAATATGACTCCAAATTTCAATTTTAAGTATAACAAAACTTATGTCTAGCGCGCGACTAAATTCAAATTTATTTGGGCGGAGTTATGTGCGCATTAATAATGTTATTGCTGTGTAATGACGAATCTGCGCTTGTGTATTTAGTTTGGAATACAGTATACATTCAGTTTCTTTGTTTCTTGTAGTGTATTTTTGTTTATTTAATTAAGCCTTAGGTAGAGTAAAAAAATAAGCATATAATAAAAAGGTTACTGCATTTGTATGGGAAAATATGAACTCGTTTTGTCGGATGGATATACTGCACTCACATATAAGTTAGCAAAAGAAGCAAAATAAATAACAAACTTAACTTGTGAAGCATGTCAAGTCATGGATCCCATTCTAAATTGAGTTGTAACGTGTATATAATAAGCTAATAGGCTAAAATGTAAGCACACACACAGCCCACTGCCTAGGACGCTTCTTTATAACCTGTCTTCACTAAAGGTTGATGTTATTCTTGCTTTTATTTTAAAAAAGTGGAATTAGCTCTGTAAATAGTCACCAGCCCAACACATATTGTCATTAGTGCTGACAACTTTTCTTGTGTCTGTTGATGTCTTCACCAAAAACTTACATGATGATCATCGCTCTCTATCTCCTCTCCTGCAAACCGCCCCGTCCCCCATTCTATAAAAATACTAGGATCAACATGTTTCTCTTTTTTTCTACAATTACATATCGTGATATTTGATTTTCTATAATTAAAAATTATCTGGAACTGTTAACGTGGCAAGCAACCTTTATGTAATAAAATAAAAACTCATTTGTTACTGTGTAAAACGAACCAGAGTTAAATACCTGTATATAGCCTTTACTACATAGGTCAGTGTGAATATCCATAAAATTTATACAGCTGCTTATATCAAGACATCAAGGAGAGAAGTGTCCTACCTTGTATTATTATATAGTACATGTATGACAAGTAATTTGCAAGCAATAATACGAGCCCCTGTGACAATGAATTAATGCACCCATGACACAAGCCTCGAACTGTAGTTGTAATCTTGTGTCTCGATCTGAACTTGGAAACTTTTTTAAAATGGTACCCGGTTGCCCATTTTATTACCTGAGATATTATCAACGGGCAGGTACCCGAGTGCCCGTTGGCATTTGTACTCTCTTCACACCCTCCCCCATTCTATAAGACTGCTGGGAGCTACATGTTTCTTTTTCCTTTCTGCAATTTACATAGTGATATTTGATTTTCTATAATTACAAATGAACTGGTGCTGTTAAGTAAGCAAATAACCTTTATGTGATAAAACTTTAAAAGATAAACCAAATTTTTTAAAAACTATGTTGTTGTTGTTGTGGGGCTTAACGCCATTTTTCAGCACACGATAGACTATACATGGCGGCCAGTATTAATGGTGGAGGAAGAAACCGGGAAATCCGCGGAAAGAACCACCGACCAACGAGAAGCTACTGGCAAGCTTTCTCACATATCCACATTCGCCGAATCTTAGACTCGAACCAACGCAGACAGAGGTGAGATGGTAGTGATCCGTAACGGACAGCGCTTTAGACCACTCGGGGCCCCATAAAAACTATGTAAAATGAACAAAAGAGTATAACACCTGTAAATAGCATACACAAGGCTGTATGTATATCCATACATTTTATAGAGTTGCTTGTATCAAGCCATCAACATGTAGGTTATGAGTGCTGATCTACATAATTTTAAAGATCAGACACAGACAACCATTTTGAACGAACATGTAATGGCTGACATATCACAATTCCATCCAGTAAATGGCAGCTATGAAGACAAATGGTTAAGGGGGGATCCAGTATGCAGTCTGCAGACATACATCCACAATGAACTTGTAACAGTTGACATATCACAATTCCACCCAGCTTTAAATGAAATTAGGCCTGGGAAAGGGGGGAGGGGGAGTTTGAAATCCAGGAAATGCAGTCTGCAGGAAATAAACTGTAAATATTAATAAAAACTCGATGCCATTTTATGTGACATAAAAAAATAATGATGCATTTGTCAAAAATTGCCCTAGACTTGTTCATGTTCATCGAAACCTTGGTAATAATTTCAGAATCAAAGTTGTCTTAAGGCCTAGACATATTTCAAACTATCGAACTTTACGGCTACAAATAAAACATCGGTATAAAAAGACTGATCCATGCCTAGTTAAGTAGTGGGTCGAGTACATCGGTATTCACCCGCCACCTCACCCCATATAATCGTGCATCGTAAATAAAAATGCTGCACATAATTCTACAAAGGCACAGCGCAGAATTTAAAGAATACTAACATGTAGAACTCATCGTACTGCATCATTTCCCCACCAAGGACAGACTTTTATCACTCCAATAAAAGAATATTTCATGTTGTAATACATGCTGATCACAATGCATGCTTACCTTCCATATACGCTGTGCAATTTCGACATGGCAGCGGCCGTTACCTGACCCTCATAATGAAGAGTAATGGGGTAGAGAGCAGTCAGGGAACTAGACTAGTGCAACTAATGTTTAAGGGGGCACTCACCAGTTATTATCTACTTTTGAGAGAGTGGCGTATGTAAGGTGAAGTTGTTTACATTTGAAACATGCACAGTGGAGAGATGTTGGCATACCCCTATGCTACTTTGACGTAATGTGGCTGACATTTATCGGATACTGTACTTACAGAAATTGTACAGGAGGACAGACTTTTAACACTTCTATCACTGTTTATGTTTGGACCAACCAGACATCATAATGAAGCCTTAAGTGAAAACCTAATGTTGGTATGTTTATGCATTCATGAGAAGTGATAACAAGAGTTTTAAGATGGCTGCTGTAACAACCATATTAGACATCAGTTCAGAACCATTTTCCTTTAAGGTCAACTAAACATTGTAAAAAAGCTTTTGGTAAGAACCACATGTCAACATAACTTTCTGTTCAGGAGAAATAGTGATAATAGTTTTAAGATGGCTGCTGTGATGACCATTCATTCAGGACACATCAGATTTCATAGAAGTCTTTCTGTTGAAACCCCATGGTGATATAACCAACAATTTTGTTGGAGTAGCAATAACACGATTTTCAAAATGGCCAATGTGGTGGTCAAACTGGATATGCATGCAACATTAAAAACCAACTACAGCATGGGATGAATGTGTGTGCAAATTTCATTGAAATTTTCTAAGTTGTTAATGAGTAGTGATAACAAACATATGCTAACAAACAGATGGACAATGGATAACAGAACATACCATAAGCTTTCCTGATCAGTGACCAGTAAACCTAAAAATTTTGTTTCCTGGGGGGTGGGGTGTAAAAACTAATTTTTATGACATAATACTTACCTGTTGCTACTGTGTAACTGGTATTTTCTGGACAGAAAATACTCAACTGTATTACGAGAATTTGTCATCTCATTAGGGTGAAACAGAAGATTCTAGAACAATGGTTCATAGTGGCATTTAGTTAGAGACCGCAGCATGCAAGAGAGATTCCATTTAGGCATTAGCAAGCAAGACAACAGTTTTGAGTATTGTTTCTCTTCAAAAGGGATCAGAAGACATCTGCCACAGTGCTCATTGAAAGGCAGTTGGAATTAACATGTTTTCTACTCCATCAATACCCGAAGATTCTCCACTTGGCATTATAGATCTTAGACAGAGATTGTCAAAAAAGAAAAAGATGGAGAATTTGTGGGCTGTTGTGTGGAAAAGAGAATCTGTGCCATGAGAGGAGGCCCTCCTTTGGAGTAATGTCTGGTGATGGTCCACTAGCAGATCCTGCTGGTAAAAACTGGTTAAACCACGTATCATTGGACAGATGGCTAACAAAATCAACTAAGCAGTGAAGTTCCTTACTAGTACAGTACCAGAGGGATGATCTTAATGGATGTGATGGCGTTAAGTGAACAGATGATCCTCCTTCAGGCTGAAAGTGTATGTTGTCCAAGTCCTCTGGATGGTGACTGGGGAAACGAAAGATGGAAGCTTTTAACCTTCAAACAAACCCACCAAATAGTGTCAACCAAGCTGGAACAGGGAATCTGATATGGATTGGTGTAGAGACTTTTACACAATGACTATCTTTCCTTTCCTTGACAGACTGACCTCCAAAATATCTTTTTATGAGAAATGTGAATTTCTTGGAGGGTAGTCCTTTCCAAGGCACCCTGCAAAGGAGATTTCATACCTCCACACATAGGCCATCACGCAGCAAACTCTTATTTTATTGATGCAACCCTGAAGGACTAACAATACTGCCCTCATCTCCAAACTGCCGACGTAGAAGACAGATTCTTTTCGGAACACGAACACTAAAGAATCAGTTCTTTCAGTTCTATATGTGTGCCACAACCTGAATTTTACACGTCTGTGAAATGATGGGAGTGGGGGTTCGATGGCGTGCATGTGAATCCCAGTCAGAAATTGGCCCCAATTTGCCCACTAAAACGAATTATAGTGGAAATCCATGCCTACTGAAATCTGAACATTCAAATGTTCCCTGTGCGGTTGACAGTTTGCTAAAAGAAGAAACTGGAGTGGGTAAAAATACAGTTGCCTAACGGAACCACGTCCATTGTGGAGTACAAGTTCCCCAGCAGAGAAAGAAAAGTACGAGCCAACAATGTGGTCATTGCTATCAGTGCCTCCAACAGGGCCAAGATCTTGACCACTCTATCCCAAGGGACACATACTACTCCTGTTTGTGATGAAATTAATCCTCACAAAGATGAAATCTTGAGATGGAGTAAGCTTCGATTTCTCTTGGTTTGGACAAGTCCCAGCCTGGCCATTATGGACCAAGTGGGACAGAGCTAGTCTAAGGGGCTCTAGCCAGCCATGATAGATCAACCAATCATTGGCAATGGAGGATTGGGATATCTGGCAACCTTAAATGGGCTGAACAACCACTCTACTGCAACCTTCTGAAGAAGGAAGTGTACCTCTTTCTTTAACTACACCAGAGTCAACTGATGAAAGAACATGGGGGAAGGGACTTAACTAGAAAAGGGAGATCTCGAAACTGAAGCCAGTATCCACCTTTCTGATAGAAAGGACACAGCCATTGATCATCACGCCTCTAAAAAGTGGTATAGCTTGGCATCTATGGGGACCAACGGAAGAGGAGAGGAAGCTATTTCCTAGGGCAGTCCACCCTTGTCTTTTTGAAATGGGGTTGTTACCTTTACTGGGACTGCGTAGCTTTAAAGAACTTCGCCGACCAACCGGTGGATAGTCAGGACGAGTTTGCTTCTTGTCTGTTTCGATTGTCCAGGAGTTGATGCACTACACGAAGATAGTCTCCACTTCCATAGGAGCAGCCCTAAGAAGGTTCTTACTGTGCTCTAGCAAGACTTTGGATGTGTCCAGAGTAAGATCGCTGTGGAGTTCGAGAAGCTCCACTGACAAGACATGGACAAGGATAACACGTGCCAAGATGTTTTTGCCGCTGCTTCCAAAAGAATGATGAACAGCGATTGGCAACTGAGATTCTACCCTCAGTAGGTTTAACAACACTGCTGAAAAGAGGTCAGCATTCTAAGCTAAGATTACTAGTGACATAGCATTTTGTCCTAAAGATTCCAGTGTTTAAACTGAGAGGCAGGCCCCAGTTCCTGGGAAATATCCACTTGATTCTCTTCAGCATCCAAACTGGGAGGTTTTATTGGCCAGGGACATGCAAGAACCGTATTACCTGATGTAGACCCCAAAGGTCTAAATGTTGGGGTGGTGGGGTGGTGAGAGTCTTCTCTTTTTTTTTCCGACATACATCTCCTTAAGTGGTGGAGAAGAGTCCTGGCCGTTACTAAACCTTTGGAGAGAATACATCAATCGTTACCGAGTGTGGAGCAATAAGAGATCTAATTGGAGGTTAGACCCAAAAAGTGTCTCCAAGCTGGAAAGAATTTTAGTGTCACCAGAGTCTGAAGGATTGGGTCACAGATAACTGGGCACAAGATGATAAAAGTCGTTTCCCGCTTGGTAGAAAAATCAGATCCCGTCCCCCTCTGCCGCCTTTACCAAAGGATGGGTGGAGGAATGGGGCCCGAATGAAGGGTGTGCCTGTTATGTATCAATCTCATGAGAAACGATGGGGACAGTATGGACGTCTTCATCCTGTTATGCTCCTGGGAGGCAGGACTATGCATTCAAATGTCCTTATGTTACGGAGGATGACTTGGGGTAAGAGGGACCCGAATCTCTAACTCCTGAGATGGAGATAACCGACTGTTCCTAGTAGATGGCAAAGCAGGTGGAACAGAGTGAATCTCTACCTTCCTGGAGCGTTTTAGGAAAGAAGGCCTACGGCTCATCCCATTCTCTCTTTATTGTCCCAAAGTCGTAAGAGGAAGATGTAAAGGTGTGTTTGTGGGGGGGGGGGGGAGACTCGCTTTCAGCCCGCACCGAGCTGTAGATGAGGTGAGGTGCTGTTCGCTATGGGTGAAATGATACACCTGTGCTTCGTATCGATACGATTCACGATACACGCCCTGCGATATGATACATATCGATACACATATGAGTTTTATGGTCTTTCCATCTTTGGAAGGTAGGTGGTGGCCTTTTATGCATGTTGACATTCTGGTTACATTTCCAGTACATATAGTTATCACATATTTATATGCAATTCACATCGATGACAAGATAACAAAAGTACTTCCAAACAGACTACCTGATGGTAGTCATTGAGTTTTATTCAACGTTTTATGTCACTTAAGCTAGACTCCATTTAACTCACTTTAGCCAACAGGCCCTTCTTTTGCACTTTGGGAACTCTTTGAAAGATCTTATTACTGATTTCATGTCTGACTTAAACTTGGAAGACATTACGATGCTATTTTCAAAAAGAAGAAATAACGCAGTTTGATCCTGCAAAAAAATCTCATCTAGAACGAATCTGGGCATGGAAATGAGGATGACTACCAACAAATTAGGATGAATACCAACAAAATCTATCACACTATACTTCCTGCAGATGAAAAGACTGCTGCGGTTACTGGTACTTGAATTTGTTAGTGAAGAAGGAAAACTACTGACAACACCCAGTCCTATTCTATAATTTGGTAAAAATATTTACACAAGGTTGAAATCTGTCCCCTCAATGATTCTGTGCTAATTTTATTTATTCCATCGGCACCTTCAGTCACTGGTTAAACATCTCTGCATAAAATGAGACATTCCAAATTTGTTCCCCATGTACAATTTAAGGAGAGATGCTGCCAGGATTTTATCTAAAGGGAGACCCCCTCTGTTACCAAAATAAGGGGGAAGGAGAAAAAAAAAGCGGGGTGGGGGGCGGGCCATAGTTCAATATATACCTAACACTTCAATATTTGTCTCTTTTTCATCCTGTTCCTCTCCGTTAGAGCTCTGCTGAAATCAAAATCTTTAAAAGATGTCACCTCTAGTTGTATAAGCATTAATCTGCTAACTGTTCCTGAGCATACTGTTCCTTATCTGTGCATGACTCTTGTTATGTGATTCCTTCTGAAAGGGCATACATCAGCTTGAATAGGTTGGAAAACTGATCTTCATGGCTGTTATGTACAATTTTCCAGAGCTCACATATATTATCTTTTGGATACATCTGCTCCAAAATAGGACCTTTCACTAACATAAACTCAGTTTCGCTTTCTTTCTTGAATCCGTAGTTTACTAACATGCCAGACTTATTATCTGTTCCATAATGCTGTATTAGGGTTTTTAGTCCATAAATGCCATAGTTCGCTTGTGCAGACAGGAGTATTCAAATAAATACCTTTACTTCTTAATTTCATTATTTTCATTCTTATTTATTCAGTTTATCTTAACCCTGATAGAGATGTATGGCTTTGTAGCACATATTTCGCAGAGCTAAATTGATTGAGAAATGAAATGAAACTTGCGTTCTACTTTTAAATTGTCCGTATTTTAATTAGATTCTGTGTTCTGCCCTTTCTACATTTAATTTCAAAACACTTCTGAAAGGGAGACTGACCGGCATGCCGTCTATTTTTGTCCATCCAACATATACATCTGACTTGCATTTAACACCATCTGCGGGTTCAATATCGCTCAGTGGTACCTCTATCAACACTTTCCCCAGCTCCAATAATGCGATATACTTCATAACTTTAAAAATTATTGCCATATCACTATTATCAGCCAGTATTTACCGAACGAAAACGTAATCTGAAGATGAAGCACGTCGGAAATCAGACATTTTGGGGTTTTCTAGGTAGCTTGTATTTTTAAATACGTAACTGTAAATCTTCCTTGATGGAAGTTTCATATTACGCCATAATGCTTACTCCAGGGAACAACGTGCCAATCAAATTTAGCTTAACAACCATTCAAATCATTCTTGAAGAACCCAGATGTGTAAACAGAAAAACAGATGTCGCCTCAAGAACGGTTAAATAAAAATGTTATGCTTCGCCGAGCACATTTTCATATGCGGCACTTTCAACTAATTTACGAGAGTTTATGCGCATCACTGTTCTCCAAGTGCGCAAATTCGTACAAATTTTGCACGAATCACGCAATCGCGCACCCAGGCAGCATCTCTGTTAAAGTACTTTACATATCAATTAATGACTTCTGCGCAAAGTTTCTCTGTTCCTTTGCCAGTGCTTCATGTTTGTCACGCTGGGAATAAATATTCATGAATGCAGATGACTAAAATAATCTACATACGGTAATTATCGTTTTATATCGATTCTTTATCTCCTGTACCGATATGTGTATCGTTAAAGCAAAAGCCTCGATGCATCGATGAATCATTTCACCCTTACGCTTCCACCTCGCGGGGGAGGGAGACTCACTCTCTGCCTTTTGGGGAGAAGTTGCTGCTCTTCGGGGAGAGGGCATGACTCGAAGAGACGGTGTTGCTCCTCCATCACGGGAGGGCACGACTCGCTCTGTCCTCACAGACTGTGAAAGGTGCTGTTCCTCCCTAACGGAGGGCGTGACTCACATTTCACCGATTAATAACCTCCCTTGGGCGTGTGCCCAGTAACCTTTTGAGTATCCAAAGAGACCAATTTTAATCCTTCCGTGAGACCCCAGGGACTCGAGCAAGGAAAACTCCCCGCTTAATTCTGAAGAACACAATGAAGGAACTTAAGGCCTTACGCACGATTAAATTCGCCCAACCAAAGATAGGAAAATGGGGCGGTACACCAACCCACGCCTTGCCTAGTCACTGCTGAATGACAATGCTGTACAGAAAATTAATTTTAAAACTCCTATATAAGTAAATGCATAAATGTATAACTGTATTTGCGTGGACCTGAAGTCCACGCTAATATGATAACAGCAAGATCGCTTCTTTCATATGTGTTGTCTCTGAGAATTAAACAATCACTGATGCTTTAATGCAAAAAGTAAGCAATGAATAGCTGCGAATGAATAGTGTCCGATAACTAAACATATACAAAATAATGAGAAAAACCGCATGCGACTTGCCTTTCGGAGGTCAAAATTTGGGTCCGCAAACTAAAGTTACTTAAGATAAGACCAAACAAAAAATGTGTCCGGTCAGCTGACTGTCCATGTTTCTCATCGCCGACCCCAGCACTTCCCCACCCCACCCCCACCCACCCCCGCCATGGTAAAAAAAAAAAAAATTCACCCCCTCCCCCCAAAAATTGCATTAAATATATCTTAGATTTATTTAAAAAAATGTCTACCCTAATTTGAAAACCAATGTAACCGGAAATGCTAATTTTTGGCCTAAGGGCAATGAAACCACAAATAATAATGAAGATTATTCGCGTACCGGCGACGACTAGTTTAGCAAAAAGCCCAGTTTGGTAAGATTACTAATAAAAAGGATAATAAAAAGGAATACTCGATACTAAATACGAGAATGAACTGGTGTTCGATAACAAAACACACAACATGAAGAGAAAAACCTGTGAGCGACCTGCTTTTCTGATATAAAAATATCGCATCACATTAAAAGAAAATGTTAAATATTTGAAGATTCGTTAATGCAATAAAACAATAAACATAACCAATGCTAGTCCGCAAACTAAATTCGGCAAAGATATGGGTATTTAGTAAATACCTAATCAAGTTAGAAATAAATTTTCAAACTTAAATAGTAGCGCTAACACTCATGTGGGATAATAACCTAAATGTAAGACCAAACCAAATGTAACCTGGAAAAAAATGCTAATAGCTCGAAAAAAAGTCCAGCAGAACAACTTCTTGATCGGGGATAATTCCATCACGATAAAAATGATGCTCATACAGTGAAAATTCCCACTGCGACGTAAAACACGAAGCAAAGGCAACTTCTCTACGACGTAGAATTTAAGCAGCCTGTAATGGATGCGACCGAAAAAAGAATGAAGGACATTGCGCTTGGAAAGGCATCTGCGCGTTGGACCAGGGGCGATCTGTGTTCTATAATCTTCTGGTTCACCTAATGGGAGGTCGAATTCTCGTCATACGATGATCGGGGTACCAGCTATGCAATAGCACCAGGTTTAATATTTAACTGGTTTTATATTACTGTTATACCATGCATTTCCAACACATGAACACTTCTGGCTGTTTCTTTATACTGTTTTAAATACTGTTATGCCATGCATTTAGATCATAAGAATATTTATAACTGTTATTTTATATTGCTTTAAAGATCTTGACAACAATCATTCAGACCGGATACAGGCCATACATTGGACGACTGGATACAGGCCATACACTGGATGACTGGATACAGGCCATACACTGGACGACTGGATACAGGCCATACACTGGATGACTGGATACAGGCCATACACTGGATGACTGGATACAGACTATACATTGGACGACTGGATACAGGCCATACACTGGATGACTGGATACAGGCCATACACTGGATGACTGGATACAGACTATACATTGGACGACTGGATACAGACTATACACTGGACGACTGGATACAGGCTTTAAACTGGACGACTGGATACAGGCCATACACTGGATGACTGGATACAGGCCATAAACTGGACAACTGGATACAGGCCATACACTGGATGACTGGATACAGGCCATACACTGGATGACTGGATACAGGCCATACACTGGATGACTGGATACAGGCCATACACTGGATGACTGGATACAGACTATACATTGGACGACTGGATACAGACTATACATTGGACGACTGGATACAGACTATACACTGGACGACTGGATACAGGCTTTAAACTGGACGACTGGATACAGGCCATACACTGGATGACTGGATACAGGCCATAAACTGGACAACTGGATACAGGCCATACACTGGATGACTGGATACAGGCCATACACTGGATGACTGGATACAGGCCATACACTGGATGACTGGATACAGGCCATACACTGGATGACTGGATACAGGCCATACACTAGACGACTGGATACAGACTATACACTGGACGACTGAATACAGACTATACACTGGACGACTGGATACAGGCCATACACTGGACGACTGGATACAGGCCATACACTGGACGACTGGATACAGGCCATACACTGGACGACTGGATACAGGCCATAAACTGGACGACTGGATACAGGCCATACATTTTCTTCATTATCTGAATATCTTCACCCATTAAATGAAATTATATGCAGGTTCAAACTGCATTTGAAAACTCTGAAAAAAAGTTGTTATTTCTCCAAACACGCCCCCCCTACCCCAATCATGAGTAACACCAGACAGTAATATCAAACAACTTCAGTGAAACGTTTTCAAGATAATGTCTTTTCTCTATCGAATTCTAGGCAATCTGTAAGAGACCCCCAAATTATCTGTAACCATCATTGATAAGGCAAACGCATAGCACTGTGTTCTAATGATAGCATTTTGTAACCATCATTGATAAGGCAAACGCATAGCACTGTATTCTAATGATAGCATTTTGTAACCATAACTGATAAGGCCAAACGTAATGCACTGTATTCTAATGATATCATATCGTAACCATAATTGATAAGGCCAACCGCATAGCACTGTGTTCTAATGATAGCATATTGTAGCCATAACTGATAAGGCCAACCACATAGCACTGTGTTCTAATGATAGCATATTGTAACCATCATTGATAAGGCAAACGCATAGCACTGTGTTCTAATGATAGCATTTTGTAATCATCATTGATAAGGCCAACCGCATTGCACTGTGTTCTAATAATAACATACATGATTTCTAAAACAATAATTTTCAACTGGATAGTCGTAATTAGACTGGATATAGGCAACAATAGTGTTAGAAATAACTGGTGTTACTCATGATTGGGGGGGGGGGCGTTTGGGCCACGGCCTCGGTCAATGTACCGTTTCACCTTGGCAGCCACCCGACCGTCCAAACCATTCAATATAATAATATTGAGTTCAATAACCATTAACATGTACACATTTTCAAGATAGTCACAAAATGGAGAAAGAAAACCTGTAAATTGATTGGCACAAAATGGTGATGGTTATTCCCATTATAGCCACTCCAACACGTAAAAATGCATAAAACTCGTGGTTTTCAACTCCATAAATAACCCTTACTAAACAATATCATATATACAATGTATACTTTATATAATGGGGTGACCAATTTGTGTCCCAGCTATTACTTGAACGAAGAGGAAACTTGAGCATAAACAGCAATGTAATGAAAACATAGCAATTTAAACGCGGTCAAGACTAGACAGTTGATCACATGTGTGTGTGTGTGTGTGTGTGTGTGTGTGTGTGTGTGTTTTGGATTTTTAACGTAGCTTTAACAATTTTTCATTCATATCGCTACGATGTCTGCAGTGTGACAGTTTATAGTGATGTTTAGCACTGAGGCATCATGCCACAGACATGCTGCATCATGTCCCACCCAGTCACATTATCCTGACACCTAACACTAACCTCTTAATGCTGAGCGTCAAGTGAGGCAGCTGTTCGTACCATTTTTAAAAGTCTTTGGTATGACTCTGCCGGGGTTCGAACCCACGACCTCCCGCATCCGAGGCGGACGCTCTAACCACCGGAACGGTCACACGCGTGATCATGTAAAAACTGGGTAAAGCCTGGACGATATTGTCAAGATAATGCGTGTTGAACAGAAACTTCTACAAAATGACAACTGTTACTTTCTGAAGAATTTTATTCGGTTTTCAAAATATACATTACAAATCACTTCTTTTTTTCTTTTTAAACTGTCCCAAATACTAGCTGTGACGTGACTATGTGATCGAATAAACTAGTACACTTGTTAAAAATATCGGCGGTTCTGCGCGATTTTCATTGCGATGCTGTTTCAATGTGAGATTTAGCATCTATGAAATAAGAACAACTTTGAAAATTGAAAAAAAAAATTCTCTTCTCTAACAATAACTTTTGGTTTCCTGATGCAGACTTTCGGTGCCGGGTTCTTTCTACACCAGTTATATTGGCCGCCATGTATAGCCTATCATGTTCTGAAAAATGGCATAAAGCCCACAACAACAAAAACAACAACAAATTCGAAATTTGCTCAAATGGCAAACCAGGTCAGAAGCAAAAATTTTCCTAAATACAGTTGTACCCTGATTTGAATCTGGGAATGGATTTTTCTACAAGAGTGAACAAGAAAAATATTACTTAAAAAAATCTCTGGAGGAATTAACTGGTTCACCTAAGCAGCAAAGAAACAGCCAGTCTCAGTAACAAATTTATTAATATTTTTTATAGTTCGATATGGTTATGCGAAATGATGTGTAAATCATATGTTGAAAGTGTCTTTCTGTTCTAACAACTTAGGTATCATAGATAATTTGAAGATTTAATGTAAATAAATAAAACAAAACTAACCTCCAGTCCCATAATGCTTTGCGAAGACCAAAGTAGCAAACAGATTCTTTAAGATCCAAGCTGTATTTAAGGCTACCGTTTGGAAATATTCTAGTTTCAGAAGAGGGCAAATATTTTAAAAAGGTATTCTACAGTCATTAAAGAAACCAAACATACCGAATCAGGAAAAGTCATGATGTGTGTAGGAAAAGCAAGTAACCTCTCGCACACTTACAACGCTGACACAGCGACGTAGGCATTAAGGACCGACTTAACTTTGAGGAGGTCAGATTTGGCAGTGCTTTATTAAAAAAAATCTGCGGCCATCAAATGGCCAAGAAAAATTTCTTGATACGATCTGTACACCATTATATCCATTATATTAGTTCAGGTAAAAGAAATAATACTGTCCTAGCTCTAGGAAAGATCCACCTCCCCAACCTGAAATTAAACAGTCGGTTCCTTACAATGACAAACGGAATGAATTCAATGATCTCTCTCTCTCTCTCTCTCTCTCTCTCTCTCTCTCTCTCTCTCTCTCTCTCTCTCTCTCTCTCCAAATCGTTTGAATATGGGTGTTCGTTCTAGAGGCCCGAATACGCAATCCTTAAACGGCAAATCAGAAAGTCGGCTTTAGTCACGTTATATCTATTTTGTGTGTTCGAGACTCCAGATCACGTATTCTAGCCTCAAATACGTGAATCGGTCTTCGAATATGCAACCACGAAAGAAATCACGTGGTAACAAATATACTGTTCTAATTGGTTCTCTCGGGATCAAACTCGCGACAAAAAAATGAGGGTTTGAATCATACCACTGGATCAGCCTGGGTCGGATACCATGGTGTATCCTTAGACAAGCACTTTTGTCCGCACTACACTATGCCATACAACACCAAACCAAACCAAACTCGCGAGATCGTGTATTCAAGCTTCACGTGAAAAACTCGCTTTCATGTTGTTTCGAATATGTAATCGTGAGATTCAAACGTGTTTTCGAATTAGTTATCTCGATACAGTACATTCAACAAAATATTTTAAAGTTCATGTGCCCATCTGGTCATTACACCATGTATTTTGGCTCTTTTCAAACTGACCACAATGTAATCAGTTCTAATGGGTACGAGTACCTAAATTAAATCTGGTGTCATTACAAATAGGTATAAAAACCAACTGCCACTAAAACAAGTAATTGAATATCTTTTAGTTTCAAAACTCCCCCCCCCCCTCAAAAAAACCTGACAAAATCGAAAAGATTCAGATTTTGTTTTGAATTAAACCCCTAAACAAGCAGATGTTAATTTGAGGTTACTCAACTATTACATGACCACTATGACTTGAATAGCGTGATGACACCTCTGATGCGTTCTCGTGTACATTTATAGGGATTGTGTCCAAATGTTTTCGACTTTTATTATTTCCTGTGAAGATTTAGGGGAAAAAAATGAAAGAAAAAACTGCTTTTTTAAGCGGCAGATGAAAATATATCGCCACCTATTTGTAATTATAATAATGAAATTTAGATACTCCTATTAGCTAAAATTATAATATATATTTTCTGCAGTGCTCATTGGAAGTTATATGACCAAAGTATTTGGTGCAATGACTAAGAGCGGTACATAAACCATAACGTTATGGCCGTTTTGGCCTGCCAGAAGATACATGCATGTAATACAATAACGCAAACTGAAAGTTTATATTTCCTACAATGCAAAATTCGAATCCGTGTAATGCAGCGTTCGATTTCGCGCACTGCAATGACCATTTGACCAAAAATAACCTTAAAATGGACATTCTCTAGTGCGTGTAAAAGCGTGTTTTGTTCGTGACGTTAGTTTATATATGCACAGCCTGGGCGTGTGACATTACCTACGACATACATTAGTACAATGGCACCAGGCAGTTTGATCTGTATTTTAGTTACCTTTACTAGTGACACGATTTACACAAAAGATTACACAATAATGTTTATTATATGAAACCGATTGCTTGTATCATATTCAAATCGCTGACCATTCTATCGTACGAAACTGTCCCAAGAACGGCTCAATCAAACAACGCTATCCTAGTCCGATAAATCAGCCTCCAAATCTATAATGATGGACGGTTTATTTGAGTCAATTGCACGATTTTCTTGAAGAGATCTGTACAGTATCGGTACACGTTTGGGGATGGAGTAGTGGACAAGCGTAAATGAGCGTTGATATCACAGAGATTTACACGTTATTGCACGCACGGCTTGCCATACGCGTGACATGTCCGTTGACTCTGATTCTCGTATAGAGGCCTTACCCTCCCCCTCCCCACTCCGTCGAAATTTCTCCTCCAATTACCATTGAAACTCATCAACAACAAATTTCACCCAAAGAAATAAAAAACAAACTCGCGGAAAATTCATATCCCTGCCGCTCTTGCTTTAGAGTTTCTTCGTCGAGGCGTCGGAATTGCCAAAAGGGAGCAACTATTTAATTTAATGTGGGAAAGGGTGAGGGGTAGGGATGGAAGGAGGGGCTGCGTACGAAAGAGTGTTGGTAGGATTTTCGCTTCTATACCTTGAGAATTTTGCTTCTTTTTCTCCGCTAATATAATCGATATAAAGGTTATTTTTTGCTATAAATCAGAACAAATTAATAGTGTTTAGCTACCCGAGGATGGGTAGATTTTTTCACGAAATTACAGACCCCGTACCCAGGAAGAAATTTCAAGGATCAAAAGAATTCTGGAAGACAAATCAGAGGCTATTTTATGAGGTAAATCATAACTGTGACTATGCCATATATAGGCATATATTGATCATAATTTCATTGTGTACATTAAAAAACGAGAGTGTAATCTAAGACTACATAGCTCAGCCTTACTTTCACTTGTGTAATTGGGCCTAAGGTGACCGAGTGGTCTAAGGAGCTAGCCTTTACAGATCACTGACATTTCACATATGTCCCCGTGAGTTTGAAACTACATTCAATGCTGCCTTTATTAATATATTAAACTAATTGTTCTTAAAATTGGCTTGATCCATAATGATACATCCCCAAGTTTCCAGTGCTTCAGATTGAAGCCTGGGTCACAGTGACCTATGTTTGTGATCAGAATCTAGTACTCAAGATAAATCCTCTCACAAATTTTCATGACTCTTAGTATAATAGCATAGTAATGTTGCCTTTTTAGTAATATATTAAAATAATTGTTCTTAAAATCGGCTTGGAAATCTATGATTTTTGTCCAGTCCTAGAAAAGTGCGGCGGTAGCTCAGTTTGTGCAGTCGGACTCGTAAACCAGTGGTTACAGGTTTAATACGCGCCCAGGCCAGTCTGCGTCGGCTGCCTCGGTACTTACAGAAGTTCACATTTTCTCGGAACTATATAGCCAGTACCATCAACCTAGCGGTTTTAATGGAATAATGTCCGAAAAAAAAGACGGAGAACAATCTGTTGGTCTAAGTAGAAAGAGAGATGTACATCTTCATTAAATTTTCGATTCTTGCATGAGCAGTGCTTGAGAAGTGAAGATAAAAGATAAAGTTAAAGACAAGTAAGAAGCATAAAATATGGCTGAAATTGACCTGCTATTGAAACATCGGAGTAGCGCTTATTCAGATGCGTCCCTAAGTTTCCTGATTCTATATAAGACAGTACACAGAGCATGTCAGAAATCAACCTGACCATGACATAAATGCAACAACATAACTTAAGCCAGCAAACGGTGAAATATAGGTAATAATGACCTTTTTTGTATGGATATTATACTAAGAGGGAATGTATAAAATCACCTATTTTGATTACAGCATGAACAAGAAATATGTCAAACCAAAGTCAGTGAAATGTGAAATATGGATCACAGTAACCAACATTCAACATGAGGGTGTAGTACTTCTCCAGATACATATTCTCATCATGATTCAAGATCTCTGGTATAGCTGCATTTAGATAAATGTGGTCATGAGTTTAAAGCAAATATTTAACATAACCCAGTTAAATGTAGGTCACAATGAATTTTTGCTGTTAGGGTATTGTACTAACAGGGATACATGCAATCACCAAGACTTTAGGTAACTCTCGCATAAACAGTGCTTCAGACTGAAACCTGGGTCACTGTGACCTATTTTTGTCATCAAATTCTAGTACATGTATTTGTCAAAATAAATCCTCTCACCAATTTTCATGATTCTTGATATAATAGCATGTATACAGTGTAGTAAAAAGACTTATTTGGGTTTTAAGTAAACCCGAAAACGTAACTTACGCTAATAAAATATGAAATGTAGGTCACTGTAATACTTTTGTATGACAAGGTTATGGTACCAATAGAGTGCATACATGCGCTATAATCTAGTCTGATGATTCTAGCATGAACAGTGCTTGAGAAAAAAATAAAACCATCCAATTTAACCAAAGTCAGTGAGGTACAAAATATACAGGTCACCGTGACCTACATGTGTGACGAGGGCATAGAAGTCATCATGATGCATTCCCTCATCAACCCTACTGCAGTGAATAGTGGCCGTCATGTCTATCCTATCATTTTCTGAAAAAAGGCGCTAAACCCATAGCAATAACAACAATAACAAAACCTGATATAGTTTCTTACTTACTCCAGAAGTAGTTACATCTTACTGGGGGTTTTTCCTTCACCATTATACTGGCCCCCATGTATAGCCTATCATGTGCTGAAAAATGGTGTTAAACCCATAGCAACAACAAAAAAGAATGTTTTGGAATTGTTTGAATCCATCTGAAAATCTGGCCAGATATTACTCCCCAGGTTTACTTAATTTAATAGTTGACCATTTCACTAAGCAGGCTTAAGTAGGATTTTAAAGAACAATACCCTGTGTAAACTACCTCTACAAACTTTATATTTTGTCAATTTTACCTACAACACAAATTATTTTTAAAGATAAAGGCACAGTTAATGTGCACCATGTTCTTGCTCATAAATGAACTCATCCAAGATTCTGAGGATGTAAACCTACATACCAAGTTTTATCAAAACTGGATAAGAAATATAGTTTTCTAGATCAAGAAAGTAACAAGCTCAGACATATCAGAAAATTATTTCATTACATACGTACGACCAAAAGGATGTTAAGTGTGGGGAAAAAGTTAAAATATACAGGTTGGAATGGGCAGGAAATAACAGAATAGCAGTGCCAATATCAGGTTTTTAACTAGCAATAAGTTGGGTGTGAGAGCTGGAAAACATATCAATATCAGAAAACGTTTTGGATTTTCAGGAAGGCTTTGAAAAATCTAGATAAACAGGTCAGCATCATGATAAATCTGGGTAACTGAGTCATATTCCTGCTGTTTCAGCACCATTTAGTTATGGTATGATCTGGAGAATGGGGGCTGCCCTTCATGTAACAATAGTTAGCCAATCATATTCTGTATGTAAGGAAAGTGGGTGCATATATATATATATATATATATATATATATATATATATATATATATACACACACACATACACACACATACAAGAGAATAGTAAGTAATAGTGCACATTGGAGAACAAGAACAAGAAAAGAAACAGTAACTTGCAAAATGACTTAGTATTTTTCATTATTATACCACTGGTCTCCCCTCACCTCGAAGTCAGAAAATAGTCCCAACTGGCCAGACGAGACTGAACAGGTTAGACGTAATGGAGAATAGTCCAGGTAGCTGACTTTTTAGCTCAGCTGGAACTTTTATTAATTCCTTCTTGAACCTTTTTTCCTAAACAACTCCATTATACATGTTGTTGATAAGAATACTGTCCTGACAGAAAGAATGTATAGATACATGTATATACACAAAAAAGTAATGTGTAAAACAGCAATTTCCAAGTCATTATATTAATGTGTTTTATGTGCTCTCTGCATCCAAACTGACATGTATGTTTTCTATGACCAACATAAAAGATTTTCTTCAGGAAAATATAAAGTTTCCTCACATAAAATCTATCTAAATTCATAAATATAAGCAATTCATTATCAAAATTTAAAACAAATTTTATTGTTACACATTTTTCAAGTTATGATTTAAATGTATCCATCTGTCAAACATGTCTGCATAAATATTTATACAAACTTTCCCATCAACTATCTTCATTTTCATCTGTGGCTTGCTCAATATTTTATAAGGCCAGAGGTAAACTGTTGATTCTCCAATTTTAAGACTGTGTTTAACTCAAAATGTATTTATTTGATGTCTCCTCTTTCAGTTAACAGAGCAAGTTTTTGACCTAGATTTTTAATTGTGATAAGAATTATTTATTATTTTGGTTCTGAGCAGCACAATCCTAAATATGAAAATAATCATCTTCTACATTTCAATCCAATGCTTTTTTAGTAATTATATTTCAATTAAATTAAATAATGTCATATTCTTAACCCAACCACCACCTATTAAAAAAGAGCGGAAATCAACCCTATTATTTCAACAAAAACCCATCTTCCCACTATAGTCTCAAGCTACATATGACGATCTGCGTATGCTCCTTCATCAACCACATCAACCTGCACTGAGATCTCAGTGATCTTGACATTTCTCCTTTTGATGCTGAAACTGATAGGGTTCATCCTTGATCCAATGCAAACCATCTTCAAACTTTGGTCAAATTAGTGTTTGAGAATTATGCACAACCATTTTTCTTCTTTCAGTCATTGACCTTTTGACTTGAAAATCCTTAGGATTCTTCCTCACCAAAAGTGCAAGCCATCCATGAAGTTTGGTAACTGTCATTGGTGGAGTACTTATGTAAGGTGCGACCTTTTTTCATTCTGCAAGACACTTTAGTGGCAGAGGATAGATTTGTAAATGGCCAAATTTCTTAACTTAAGGCTATGATGTGACTTTTTCAGCTACGGTGTGTTATTGTTTAACAAAATATGGATATATTTGTGAATTAGGTGTTTTGGTTTTGTGTAGTTCTTGAAACGGATATGAGGCATGTACACCTTCACGGGGTACTGTAGACAGTGAAATACCAATAGCTGTTTCGGAAGAAGAGCTAGCCTCCCACAGCTGTAGACATGCGAGTTCAAGAAAGGCAGAATTTCTCAAAAACAGCTGGAAGGCAACTATTTGAATCGCATCAAGCTGTTTAGTACAAAATGTTTTTCACAAAAGGGAAAGGGATTGCATTTGCACTGTGAACATCACTTGGTGTCAAAAGTGACCTTCAGATGTGAAAAATGTTCATATATTTGGGACTGGAGTGTATAAAATTCTTTTACTACGTACTGCCACTGACTTGGCAGGTCAAGTGAATAATATGCTTATGCACTGTTGTATTATAGCTATCCAAAACTATTTTTATGAAGTTTTATATTAGGCAGGTGGATGCTGACTTAAATTTATGAATAAAAACTGTCCCTTGCACCCTTTACAACCTTTTGCTTAACATATTCCCACACAGTAACATACATATGATGATGTCCAAGATAAACATCTTGCTGCACTTTCACACCAAATATACAGGTATGTGACACTTTCACACTGAATATACATGTATGTGACACTTTCACACTAAATATACAGGTATGTGACACTTTCACACCAAATATACAGGTATGCAACACTTTTTTAAACTAAAAAAAGAGTAGCCAGAGCACTAGACACATGTTTAGACTTAAGACCTAAGTCATCCTGTATTGACAAAAAGACATTAGCAATCAGACATTGCTGTAGCATTTCTTAAAAACAATATTTGTTGGTTTTCAGCATCTGATGAATTTAATATAGTACTTCTAAATTTAAAAGTCAAAGTGATGTAAGAGTTTAATTTAACATGAATTAGATACAAGTTCATATGGTGTGCTCTTCCAATCCACATATCACCTACATGAATCATACAACTGCATTTCTAAATGTCAAGCAAATATTACTTCCTTCTTAATTTGGTGGCTTGTGTACCACCAAGTTATTAGAGTTTAATCCATTGACCTGTTGGAGAAGCTGGCTCAATTACAATTAAATAGTTGTTGCTAATAAAACATGTACAAAGTATATTTTTACCTTGTTTAGTAATTACAAGCCGTGACCAAAAAATGACCAAAGTCAAGTCCATAATGACTACTCGATTCTGATGCAAAGTGAAAACAACGTATATCAGAGAGTAAATGCCTGAAGTTCTTGCATGTGCATGTATACAGTGTTCATTCCAGAAATGGAAAAAGTGGGGTACAAGGTACCCTACCAAGGTTAAAAAGTGGTCATTTAGAAAAGACAGAATAAGAACATTCAAACACATATTATAAGTATCATCTACAGCATGCATACACTGGCAGGCAAACCTGGCATAAATTAGCACACACACACACACACACACACACTACTATCTTTGACAAATATGTATTTATGATTATATTCTTTTTTCAGCCTTTCTGCAGTGTCCATAGAATCAAGTGTTGGGATCATCTTTTACAATGCCGGTAAGAGACAGCAGTCTCCAAAAAAAGCACCTGTCTGAAGCCCAAGGCCAGTGTTTTTTCACTTGGGCCAGCAAAATTTCTAAGTTCACTGGCCTGCTGGGCCAGTAAATATTACAGATATGCAAACAAAAAATGCTGATGCAAACAAAATATTTAAGAGGACTCTGAATTTTTCCAATCCATATTATTATTTCCAGTCTGGCATGTTTTTATTGACTCCACCATCATGTGTTAATGTAGCAAATTGAAAGAGGCAGAATATAAAACAAGAATTATTATGGTTAAATAATTGGCAGTTCTTATAAAACAAAAGGACAATAGCCTCTGGACAATATTTTCTGCTCCTGATAGATTTTGAACAATTTGTTTTGTTTGCATCAGCATTTTTCTGTCTGCATTTTACCTGTATGTGTTTCATTGCATGTTTAAAATATATTTCTAACTCTGCTTTCTTTTCTTGCCAAAATGTATGAAAATAATTAACCCAAACAACCCAATCATTATTTTCTACTTCTCTTTGAAGCATATACAGGTAATCACTGAAGCAGTTCATCTTCTATCTGGAATTTTCAATACTGATATTTGTATTGCAAAGATTCATTAGTACCATCCTTATTGAATGTGTCGAAGTTCAGACAGCATAAGACACTTTTTAAGTATGGAACGTTCAAGCCCTTGTATAGTGGATTGAGGCTGCTGAATTATTCAAGGGACTAAGTATCCAGATTCTATGCCTTGTGATGTCATCCTATTTTGTTCCCCGTTTCAATATTTGCATACAGTAAGTTCAATTCGTTACCACTGAATGAAGTTTTGACATTGTGACGGGGCCAAACAGGGTAAAAAGCTATGCCAGATGAATATGAATTTCAGCAAGCAAATGATTCAATGAACAAACTAGGTGTGGGGATTCCTTTCAATCCAAATGGCTGAAAGAATTTGAATGGCTGAGGTGTGATGATGAGAAACAAATCGTGTACTATTCTTCAAATAAAACAAATTCAACAGCTGAACTCCCACCATTTGTCAAAGGAACTGATAACTTCAAAATTAATTGCAATGAAAACTCACCAGGCTTTTGAAATGCATATAAAGTGCTTTTACTTTTTAAAACCAGCATTCAAACCAGCAGCAACTAGTGCAGCATCACAGTGTTAATTCAAGCTAATGCATGTAGAACATAACAAACTGATTATTCAGAGAGACACAAACAAAAAAAAAGATCTGTACCTACTCTTTCAAAATGACAGCGAACTTTAACCTCTACAGAACCATGTCACTTAGACAAAACAAAAAGCTTGGAGGTCGGTTGAAACTACCTGAATCACCAAGCTGCAGGCACGTTTGTAACTGGCATAACCAATACTGTCAGACAAAGTGTAGTAAAAAAAGCTGGTGAGTCTAGATTTTGCAGTTTGACCATTAATGGTATAACTGACTTCACTGTGATGACTTTGCGAACCTGCATGTTAGAAAATGCAAAAAGGGTAAAATTAAGGACACTTTCCATTCCAAGACATATATCAATATGTTACAGGCTTCACTTATCCTTGGAGTGACACTTAAGAGTATATAGTTCTTGCATATCATAAGCTCTCCTGGTTTAATAAACACAAATGTGGTCATGAAATAAATGCACGGATCTAGTATAACAGAATGTGTTCTTGAATCTAAGTATATATATATATATGTATGTATATATATATATATATATATATATATATATATATATATATATATATATATATATATATTCACACACACACTGCTAAAACATAATTCTACCAAAGTCAGCGAAGCATGAAATATTGGTCACAGTCACCTATTTCTGAGATAAAGATGTGGAACTCCTCAAGATACATCTATCAGCACCTGTCATGAATTTATGTATAATAGTATCTACATTGTGCTAAAATTCTGTTTGGTTATGAGCTAAATACAAACACTTAAACAAAAGTCAGAAAAATGTGAAATTCACATCATTTTGGCATTCTTGTGGTATGGGTACTGTATTAAAAGAGGTGTATACAACCAAATATTTGGATGATTCCAGCATGAACAGAGCTTGAGTAATAAATTTAAAACACGACATTTAACAAAATTCAATGAAACATGAAAAAGAGGTCACAGTGACTTACCTTGTTGATGAGAGTGTAGCTACTCACCAAGATGCATTTCATCAATCTTGGTTGAACAATATATATATATATATATAAAACCTATTCATCTTCGCTTGCCAAGGTTCCAATAACCCTATCTACACCTTGATGGATCGAACAGATATCATAGTGCTTTGTCCTAATGACATCTATTGGATTTCATGAGTTGCCTCTCTTAGTATGTAATGCCAACTAACCAATAGCATGTTCCAGCGGTACATTGTACATTGGCCAAAAATGGTGGATGTAATTCACTTAACAAGGACACTTTGTAAGTTTAACATCAAAAGTATGACCAGAGGGAAGCCATTACAGATATATTTGTGTGAAAGGTATTTGCACAAACATGGACTGGCAGTGGAAAATTGCTTATTTATCAGCTAGTCCATTCAAGTTGTATGCACCTCTTCTCTCGATCATGTAGGAACAGTACTCAAATTTGAACCACTTAATTTTGATTGTATGCGTGGCTTGCTGCCGCATCAAATGAATTGTTGTTGTTGTTGTAGGGCTTAACGCCATTTTTTCAGCACACGATAGGCTATACATGGCGGCCAGTATTAATGGTGGAGGAAGAAACCAGGAAATACCCGGAAAGAACCACCGACCCACAAGAATCTACTGGCAAGCTTTCTCACATATCCACATTCGCCAAATCCGAGACTCGAACCCATGCAGACAGAGGTGAGATGGCAGTGATTCATAACGGAGAGCGCTTTAGATCACTCGGCCACTCGGGGCCCCTGCATCAAATGAAATTCACAGACTCGAAACACAGAAATATCTGACTGATATGCTAAGGTGTAGATAGGGTCATCATATTGGAACCTTGGCTAGCAAAGATGAAACCTATTTGGTCATAAACTAAATGCAAAACTTGATCCAAGCCAGTAAAATATGAAATGTAGATCACAGTGATCTACCATTCATGGTAAGTATGTGGTAAAAAAAGAGATCCATATAATCATGTAATTTGATGATTCTATCATGAACTGAGCTAGAGAAATGAAATAAAAAATTTAATCAAAGTCAGTGAAGCATGAAATATAGATCAGTGATCTACAGTTGTGATATTCTGCAGTACACATCAAAATGCATTCCTAACAATGTTTCATGACTCCAGGTATCAGTGTTTAAAGAGTGTGCAAAAACCCGAGATATATACTAAAACTTAACTAAGAATATTCGACTAATATACATGTGTGTACAAATTAAGCCTTCTCCCCTGGGAACAGGTGCTATGAAACCCAGTTCAGACTCTTTCCTAGGTCATAGGTAGAAAGAAAGATATTCAACACATGTATATATGCTTTTATCTAATTCTGATGATGGGGTTAGTACAATAGCTTACCTTTACTTCATAGATGCAAGCTAAAAAGCATTTAACTGTAAACTTACCGGTACTGAGGGAAATTCTCCTTGGAATAATCCAATAATATGAATAATATATCCACATATGAATAACCAGATCTGAGTTTTAGATCACAAGTTTCTTAATTATATGGACTACACCAAAAACACATTATAAATCCCCTCCTGGACTTGCACTTCAGAATAACACTTGACAACATTTTCCAAAAGCATATTATTCAAGGAATGGAACGAATTATCAGTCCAATTTATATTGAGATATATTTCCAATAAACACAGAATCTATTTCTTGCTGCTCTTGCACCTCCATGAAGATGTAAAAACTGAGAGCTCAGTTTTTTCATAGTATCCATGTACAATGTTTTACAAACTCGGTAAACAAATGATGCGTAGGAAGGATTTCTTCCTCAGATGCGTGATTTCACTCACTTGTTCCTCCTGATTCCTGTATGATTTTTGCCTGGCAGTTGGAACCTAGAAAAAGATACATGTAGATGACTTTAGATGAAGATAAAACAAATTTGCATTTGGATAAGGAATATGAGTATTAATATGTTAAATGTAAACAGAAGCTATTTGTTTAAATGATAACACTAACTGGAATAAATGATTCAAAATAATAAAATGTCAAAACATGTGCTAATTTTTGTTGTTGTTATGGGTTTAATGTCATTTTTAAGTACATGATAGGCTATACATGGCAGCTGGTATATTTGGTGGAGGAAGATCCTGGGAATATCCTGGGGAGAATCTCCAACCCACAGAAATTACTGGCAAACCTCCTCACATACCCATGTAATACTAATTCTTCCAGTGAAATTCACTGCTGTGGCTTCATATTGGATTTGTATTAATGCCATTTCATTTAGGACCAACTAGATATTGTAAGAGGTCTTTTCATGCAAATCCCATAATGTTATGACCATCCATTCTTCTGGAGTCATGACTACAGGATGCGCAAAATGACCACTTCAGAAGCCATATGGGGCATGAGACTGGCACCATTTAGGACCAACCAGACATAAAAAGTCTTCTGGTGAAAACCTCATATCAATCTGACTCTTCCTCCACCAGCAGCACCAGGAGATGTTCAAGATCACCACTGTTGTGACCATATTGGATAACAGATTGGCACCATTTTCATTAAGGAACAACCATACATCATAAGAAGTATTTTAGCGAAAAGTCCATCTTGATATGACCATCCGTCCATTCATAAAACATTTCCATTATCGACATTGTGGTGGCCTTATTGGCTGGCTATCTGAGTGTCACCATTTTCATCTAGGAACAAGCAGACCATGGGATAAATGTGTTTAAAATTTCATGACAATCTTCGCAGTAGTTTAGGAGACGTTTTGATAAACTTGTGCTAATGAAAGGACAAATGACAAAAATGGATGATTTTAAAAGGAAAATGACAAATTTCAGGTGTCATTTTTACAGCCTGAAAGTTTAATTAAAGACACAATACTGCAGTTGAAGGCATGTGTGCAAAAATCTCTTAATTACCAGACTCAACCATGGCTACTGATGTAATATGATGAATGTTGCAAAATCGTTCACTGCAATGTTGCAGTGGAAAAATAACATAGTTTTAGTTAAGCCTTTAAATATCAAATTCTAGGACATTTTATGACAAAAATTAACTTTCAAAGAGGTTTACAAGGTATGTTCTTTAATTCCAATTCTGGTTGGATTCCAGAATTTTAAAGGAACATTATATCTAATTTTCCTATGCAGCTCAAGGTGTGACTTAACTTTATAATGATGTGACTGATATGTTCCTTCCAATGATGCTGTTATCAATTTGTACACTAGTATCATCATATTCACCATCTCTGCTAGTAGTATCATATGAAAGATTCTGATGGTTTATTGCAGTCTTGATCACATCTGTTTGGCTGTGGCAAGTAAAACTTTGGTTCTGTCTACAGTACAGCTCATGTGTATTTTTGGAACCCAATGCAATATGGTGGGGACTTAATCTCTCCTCTTTCGCTCAGTGATAACACTCCACGATGGAGCAATAAAATACCTACAAATCACCACTATGCCTTGGCCACACACCAATGGGCTCTTCACCTTGGAGCGGCTAATCGGCATTACTGGTTGACATTTGAACAGTCAATCAATGACGACCACTTATGGAAAATCAACGTCAATGAAATACTATTTCACCAGTTGATGATCTTTTTATTTTGATCATATATATATATATATGGATAATAGAAATTAATGAAAAAAAAGTCTTGTATTTTCAATACATATAGAAAATTTGCACGCTGACTTGACGAGAGACACACCTTGTTGAACATTTTTGAACAGGGGAAATTTATGAACAATAGAAATTTTAAAAGTCTTGTATATTTTATACATTCAGAAAACTTACAAGCTGACTGGACAAGAGGCCCACCTTGTTAAGCTTCTCTTGAACAGTGTAAATTTATCCTCTTGTTTAAACATGAAAAGTGACTGCTCTGGTGGCCCAGTGGCTAGAGCATCCAACCTCAGATGTGGGAGGTCACTGGTTCGAATCCTGGCCGAGTCATACCAAAGACTTATAAAAATAGTACTAGCAGCTGCCTCACTTGGCACTCAGTATTAAGAGGTTAGTGTTAGGACTGGTCGGCCTGGTGTCAGGGTAATGTGACTGGGTGGGACATGATGCTAAATGTCTGCACTATGATGCCCTATAGACATCGCTTTAAACTGTCACACTGCAGACATCATAGCAATATACGACTGAAAAATTGTTAAAGCTATGTTAAAAATCCAAATCACACACACACACACACATACACACCAAAACATGAGAAGTAATCCTCTAAAGTATGGACAGTTAAATTCCAGATGGCAGCAGCTTCTGGTTAAAAAAAACAACAAACAAACAACAACAACAAAACACTGAACTTAACACCTGTTTCATGTAGGCTTGTACAAAAATAACAAGAGAAAAGAGTGAAGCCAACAAGCTTTGTAAATTTTAACAAAATAATTTATTTCCCTAGAAAACAATGTAAAAATTGGAAATAGGACTTACAGTTTGAGAATATAATCCAAAATTTAATCCTAAGATTGAAAAATATAAGTCCTATTACTAAACAGTTCTAATTGAATCTGGGTTCGAATCTCGATGAAATTCCGATATGGAGGTGATGACGTCAGATGATGTCTCTACTGACGGCAACAGATCCTCAACTAAATCAGTTTATAAAGTTTCTGTATAGAATTCCAGAATAAATTTCCACTGAATTTCTTTGTCCCAGAACTTTTATAAAAAAGTACACTTGTTTAGTTTTCTAGAGAATAAATTATTAAATTCCAAACAAAATAGATGAACTTCAAAACAATTTGGCAACAACAATATAAACACCTTGTTCCCTCAAGGTGTTAAGAATATGACTGACTGGAAAGCTCTCGGAATGAATATTAAACCCAACTAAAACATCATCCCAGTCCCACGAGATGGGTCAGGTGGTCTCTTAACATTTGAACAGCGCAATAAAAAAAATGACAATTATCATGTAGCTACAATAGCCCTATCTAAGAACCAAATTCTCAAACTGAAAATATATACAAAAGAAAAGCTATTTACAATTCAGCTAACACGCAGGCCATAATGACCTTGGCAATAGCCAATCATCTTCACTCGATGTTTACAAAATCTATGACCCAGAGTGAACTAAAAATAGTGCTAATGTAATACCTTTTATGTTCTACACAAACTGAATTTACTGGAAAAAATATTGAATCCCGTGAAAATAATCATTACAATAAAATGTAATGAAACAAAAATAAAATAAAAAAAGAATTTTAAAACTAACACACCAGCAATTTAATTACATATACATAACACACCTAAATGCAAACCACATGTTTAGTCCTTAAACAGCATTGACCCAGTTTCGAGATTGAAGACGAGAAGAAGAGATCAATTTCAGCTTGAGAAAGGTGCATTTCTATCACATGAATGACTTGCCACATTACATTTAATACATGTAGCTCAAATTATGGTCTAGTCATTAACAACCAAGTTTTACTGATTGACATTTGAAGAGTCGATGAAGGATGACCACCCATGTAAAGACCAAGATGTCAAGCATGATTTACAATCAGATATATTTCAAGAATCAAGTGATTTTAATTTCTAAAGTTCATAGCTGTGTACATGTATACTCAGCCTCTTTACTAGGCCATAACTTTTCAAGGACTAAACACATGGTTCACGTAAATTCAGTGCTCTTACTTTTTCATTTTTTTTTTTAAAAACAAAAGCTGCTGTCATCGGGAATTTAAATGTACATTCCTCAAAGAATTACTTTTCATGTTTAAACAATAGGATAACTTTGCACTGTTCAAGAGAATATCAACAGGGTCTCATCAAGTCAGTGCGCAAGTTTGTTCAGATTTCTCTGAATAAAGTAAAAGCGTGAACTTATTGCAAAAGGTGTAAATCAGGTGTAAATGAATAAAGAACAGTAGTTTTAGTAGTTTTCAAGGCACTGTGACTATGTTAATATTATCTAAAATTTGATTTGGCATTATATCTATTATATAATCTTCATTAGAACTAGGAAATGTGAATAATCATCTGATAACGATGTAGATAAATTACCACCTCTTTGTCTCTTTCTCTCAACCCCTAAAGAGCATGCTTGCAGGGGTCATACACAGTAAACCACACCCATTTCACAGAGACCACATCCACTCTATGGTGATCATCCTCAATGACTCAGCAAGAAAACATGTGCAGAGCAGTTCTCAGCAAGCTGCCACGACCTCTCCAGCATGATGCATGGAGAGATGAAGGGCTTTTTGCTGAATCATCTCCACTCTCTCTCCACTCCTACCATGTTGCATGGGGTTCTGAAAATACATGTGAGCTGTACTGTATATAAAGCTTTCCCTTCTCACTACACCAGTGTACTTTGGAAGTACAGTTCACTTTTGAGAGTGTTTTGCATCTGATAAGAATGTAACATCAAAATAAAGGTCTGTCACAGTGACCTTGACCTCTTGACTGGAATCAAGTACAAGCCATCTATCTACAATGTTAGCTAACTGTAGATTGTGGACAACTTGAGAAATTTTGTGGAAACCATTTTTCTGCTTTCAGTCCCACTGACCTTCACCTTTCACCTCTTGACCCTCGAACCGTAAGGCTTCTTCTTACCCTAAATTCAAATCAATCACAAAGTAAAGTAACTATAGATGGTAAACAACTCAAGTTATTGTGTGGAAATGAAAATTATTGGTAGCATGTTATAAAAACTACTATCTCAAGGTTTCTCTAGCTTCTGCATATTTATCCCTATTTGATGACACATTAGCATTTGTCCATTACTGAAAGGGCCCTATGTCAGGATCCTTTGCGTAAAGTAGATGAAATTCTGTTCTGTGGATCTTTAAGATAAAGTTGTGTAAATGTCTTTTTTGTAGTTTTATTAAGGGTAGCTTAATCTGATGGAAAAACAGCATCATTTGTCATAAATCTAAAAGATGTCCATGCTAGGGCACTTTCTATCAAGTTTCACCTAAGTCTATTAATCAGGGTTTTATAAGTTAAAAGTTTCTTTATTTTCAATAATAGCAACCACATCTGATGGCAGATTAGCATCATTTGAGCAAATTTAAAAGACCTACATGCCAGAATGCAATCTTTAAGAATGCAGACAATTACTGCTGTGTGGCTTTTGCTGAGAAGTTTACAGGATTTTCCATTTTTAGTAACTGTGACTATATTTAATGACAAATTGGCAACATTTGTATAAATTTGAATGCTCTTGTCACCACAACACTTTCTATCAAATTTTCGCAATGTCTACTGAGCAGTTTCTGAGAAGTTGTTTAAATTGTGGCTTTTTTCATTAACAGCAGGTATTCTTTATTGTGAATGGGCGTAATCTGTATAAATTTAAAAGCATTTACAAATTTGATATCACCTTATACCAGGATGATTTCTTTCAAGTTTGATCAAAATTTTTCAGTATGTTTTCATCAGAAGTCATCCAAATGTTTCTCTTTGTTTGGCAGCAGTGGCCACATATGATGGAGTAACATCATCTGTATAAAGCGCTGATCGTTACGGATCACTGCCATCTCACCTCTGTCTGCGTGAGTTCGAGTCTCAGGCTCGGCTAACGTGGGTACGTGAGAAAGCCTGCCAGTAGCTTCTCGTGGGTCGGTGGTTCTTCCCGGGGTTTTCCAGGGTTCTTCCTCCACCATTAATACTGGCCACCATGTATAGCCTATCTTGTGCTGAAAAATGGCGTTAAACCCTATAACAACAACAACATCATCTGTATAACACTGAACCATCTTTATGCACTGATGCATTCTGTCAAGTTGGTCTGGTTTTATTCAGTAATTCTAGTGAAGACATTTAAAGAACTTTATGACTTTTATTAACAGTCCCTGTGTTGACGACAGACTGGCATAACTTAACAAATTTTAAAGGTCTTCATACCAGGATGGTTTCTGTCAAATTTTGTCTACCAATTATGGAGATGAAGTCGCTTCAAGCTTATTCTAATTTTAGTAATGGTGGCCATATTTAGTGGCAGAACAGATCAGTTACACAAGTTTGAAAGCCTTCTAAAGCCCAAATACTTTTTGGTCATATTCTGCTGGTTTTTGAGATCAAGTCATTTAAAGGTTGTTCTATTTTCATAGCTGCCAACCCTTCAGGCTCGCAGTAAGTGAAAATAGGGATAAAAATTGGTAAATTTTGACATGAATTTGTGAAGCGACCTTCGGGTCCAGGAGTATTTGTCGAAACAAATGTTTAGCATGGGATCCAGCTGATAAAGGTCGATTGTGTTCAACAAGAAAACTCACAATGTTTCAGCATTGGTAGCTTGCAGGTCTTCCGTCGATGGCTTAAAATATTCCAGAGCTGAAATCTGCTGGAGTTCTTAATTTTCCCAACCTTTATGTGCTTTTTTGCTACCAATGTGCTTTCTCACATCATCTCTGCCACCATGCCCAATGCTAAAATTTGTGGCAAACTGTGTGCAAAAAGCATGATGTATATCGGTGTTTGATGGCTGAATGCACGGCCAATTTTTGATATATTCCAAACTAAACGTCACTTATTGTGCAATATATTTCTTTTTCCTTGGTGGTGAAGACATTTTCAACATCGATGCCGAACGGTAATTCAAATCAGTGTTGGCAGCGCATGCGTGGAGCAAAATTCCGGTTAGGCCCCAGTTTCTCTCAAAAGCATTTATAAAACTACTCTAATACATATAAATTAAAATACACTAAAATGCTTGCTACTGTGCCAATTTTATCAATCAGCTATAGTTCTACTAATATCATGACCTGCAATTCTGGACCAATTCGGCAACTGCCGATATCACGACTAGCACTAAACAGGAAATCGGTTATTTTATTAAAGATTTAAATAATTGAGAATTAGGGAATTTGTGATTTTTTTTTCATGCAGCATGAATCCGTGAATCGCTGAAAAAGTCGTGAAATTCATGCCAAAATCTTGAGTGTTGGCAGCTATGTATTTTTAGTAATAGTAGCCTCATCTGAAAACATAATAATTCAATGATTTAGGAGAAGTTGTGAATGACTTTCTAGTTTTAGTAATGGTGGCAATATTTGATGGCTGATTGATATCATTTGTATAAACCTGAAAGGTCTTTATGCCAAGGTTCTTCCTTTCAAATTTGTAAGATTCTATTCAGTGGTTTTGGAGGATTTTTAAAAGTTTTATTTCCTTCATTTTTTTAAGGGGATGTGCAAGATTCTATTGAGTGGTTTTGGAGAAGTTGTTTCAAGCTTGTTTGTTTTCCTTCTTTTTTCTGGGTTTTTGCGCAAGTGGCGTATATTACAACACATCAGTATCATTTGTACAAAATTTAAAAGGTCTTCATGCAAGGAGGCTTTCTGTCAAATATGATCACATTTTTTCAGCAGATTTGGAGAAGTCATTTAAAGGTTATCTTTTTAGTAATCACTGCCATATTTAATGTCAGATTGGCATAAACTGTACAATATTTAAAGGCTCTGAGGGTTGGTTGATGGTGCTTCAAATTTAAGGCGGTGATGAAACTTCCAATGAACATGTCTGCATCAAGCAGAACTCATCTGGTTCTTCCCGTGGTCCAGTAAGACCATGGTCAACTCCAAGATCTTATCTCTATGGAGGTGGAGAGGTTCTACAGAGAGTGCCATGGACTTATAACAATACAACCAGAAACCAAACATGGGCAGGTAACATTTACTCCAATGCTGGTACCAAAAAGGACTGCTTGACTGAGCAAGGCACAAAAACCATTCAAATTTAGCAAAGAGGAACAAAATGCACTCAATTAATGAAAGACCTGGTGAGAGAAAGACTCAAACAATAAAGAAAAGGATATGTTTGACAAAGAAGGTTAAATACAGCAACAAAGGCAAAATTTTGTTGAGCATCCTGACACACCAGTAAGAGCATGAAAATCCAAAGAGAGGAAAATATTCTATTTGTTGGCTTTGACTAAGCAATTAGACTGGGATCATATTCCTTTCCATTCTGGGACTCCAATTACAAACTGGAGATCGGTATATTTAGGTTGGTCTGGGGACTTGGTGTCCAGAAAGGGAAAGCAGAAAAGGAATGCAACACAACAATAGCAGATAATGCATTACTGCTATTAAAACACCGCTTCTCTGTCAGTTAATTATTTGGTCTTGTACAATCAATTTGCCCAATTATGGAGATCATAAATCTCTCAAAATTAGATTTTTGGAAATTAAGATTGTTTCCAGCATAAAAATATTTGTCATAATCAATATGCAAGGCAGATCCTTTAATAATTAATCCTCACAAAATTGTAATGTACATATACTATTCAAATATAATATAAGTCAGCATTTTAATGCTATATTTGACTTTTCTATTGATCGACTTTAAGTGATAAAATCAATAAATTTGTAGGCTTTATTCAATTCCCTTTATCCTTATATACTCTTTAATTCTGCCTGCATAATTTAATGCAAAACATTTTTGTGCTTTATAAAAAAAAAGCAAAAATAAATTTGATTACTTATTATACTATCCACACTATTCTATGTGTGCCATAGTGATGGAAAAGTTTTTGAATTCACAAGTGAAAGCAACATATGACTGCAGATTTGTAATGCATATTTGTTCATTAAAAAATAATTTATTCATTTCAGATACCAGCTGAATGTGGACAGCTAATTAACCAAAAAATACAAATGCTGCAGGAGCTCAGTAGAAAAGGATATCGAATAAAAAACCAATTAAGAAGGAACATTCTCCAGCTAATGAGAATCATGCCTTGGCAGTTTCCTATTGATGTACGACATAAAAATAATTATATATCAGTCTTTGATATATCTAATACCTTTTTCAGATTTTATAGTTTTGTCTGAGAAAACTGCAATAGCACGCAAGTAAGAAGAATACATACAACTTATCTGAAATCCACAATAAATGCAGCAAAATGGTATAACTACTTATTATCTCTTTTCAAGACAGTGTAAATTTAAAGAGAAATCTGGTTTGTTTCCAATACTTGCCAAATAAGTCAAACAGAAACTATTAAGAGATACAGAGTTACTTGACAATATACATACGAAGAATTGTAAAAAAACATTCATTTAAATTTTAACACTACAAAAGAAGTCTGGGAAGCTACTGCTCTAAACAAATTTATGTGCATATGTAGCTAATGTATATAGTCATGTAACAGTCAATTGCTTTTTTTTATTCATCCATTTATCCAAGTCTGCTCTTTGCAGATAAAACAAATGTTCCTTTTTTCAGAAAATATCAACATATTATGATATCCACAGTGGTCTAATAAAAGACAGTTATGAAAACAAGGGTATGTTTCAGTGTGGTCTCTCCTCACTTTTCCATGTGATCTGATATTGCAGACAATGATCTCTTTCCTCAGAGGATGACGACACCCATGGTGAACACACATCAGAAGGAAACAAATCTTGTCTGCAAAATTTTGTTATCAGAAAAGTTTGGATAGACTATGTGGCAATGTAACCTTTGTTCTCAATAACCGCCTTTACTAATACTACTAACTGGAACCGTCTGATTATTTTGTCAACACAAGGCAATCATAATAGCCCACTGATGCTGATATAATGGTTTTGAACAAAAATGAATGTAAATGGCTACATTCTGATAGCAGTCTCTATCATAAGAAGGTACTAAGTGCACATCAGTTTATTTCTGAATGTTGGCATACCAAGAGACATCATTATTGGTCAAGTTAATGGCAACAAGGTGAACAACAGCATCAAGAACTTACAGGTAGTATCTGACAGATGAATAATCTGTGAGGTGAAGTAGGAAAACACAAGAAAACAGCTTAACTAGTGCCCACAACAAATATCAATTTGGGTGAGCAAGAAATTTTTGTTTCTATGTTCCGAATCGTGGCACCAATGGATGTTCTATCTTGCTTTGTTCCTCAGAAATTCAAAATAAATTGTATTCACCAATCCATGGCTGTTGGTATGCTTTTTCTTTTGTGGACATGGCACAGAGTTGTGCTTGCAGTCTTGTTATATTCTTTGTCCTTTTTTGTTCTTCTCTGCCTGATCATGAATGTGCAATTAGAGTCAATATTATATTATACATCATGGCTTGGCAAACACATCCTGTATATGATAATTATGAAGCCAGTGAACTTGGTGAATTAAGCCATGTCAAACACAAGCAAATTCTTGCTACAAAACAAAACTGGCTACATACTTGCTATAGTGTCTGGATCAGATACTGCACAAATGACAATAGTGGCACATATATTTGCATATGAGTGTCATCATGGTTCCATAGTAGATAATCTTGTGACAGATCATTTGAATTGGAAGAGCGGACAATTGCACCGAATATCTGGAGGTGGTTACATTGCTGGAAAATAGCAAGAGAGCTAATATCAACCCATAGCAGCAACAAATTTAGAGACATCATTATTGGCATTGTGAATGGCAACAATTTGGGTATCAGGATTGAGAACACACAGACAGATAATTTGCATGGTGAGGTAGAAAAGGACAAGAAGATAGCCTGACCTGTGCCCACAACAAATACTGATTCAGGCGAGTAAAATAATTTTGATTGTGTTCTGAGCCTAGAACTCTCTAGGAACCAGCCAACATTTAACAATAGATTCCAGTGCAATTTTATATCCACGTTTGCGGCTTCCTGTCATGGTGCCTCTGAATTTCCCAACTCCAAACCCAAGACTGTACATCAAATTTTAACAGCCAAAAATGTTGCAGCCATAAAGATTGCCAGATGGTATATTTTGTTGCCAATAAGGAAAAAAAATCTTAATTTGCGACATTGGTGAAGCCCAGCACGATCCCCAAGTCTTTTTATATTCTTTGTCCTTTCTTATTGCTCTCTGCCTGATCATGAATGTACAATTAAATACAGTATTATATTATACATTATGGCTTGGCAACCACATACTGTATAAGATAATAATGAAGCTAATGAACTCGATGAATTAAGCCAAGCAACTTCTTGCTACATGGCAAAACAAAACTGGCTACATACTTGCTAGAGTGTCTGCACAAATGAAAATAGTGGCACATATATTTGTATATGAGTGTCATCATGGTTTAATACCAGATAATCCTGTAACAGATCATTTGAACTGGAAGAACGGACATGGCACCAAATATATGGATGTGGTTACATTGCCGGAAAATAGCAGTAGAGCTTATATCGAGGATACCAGCAAATTTTATAAACTCAACCCATAACAGCAACAAATTTAGAGACATCCTTACTGGCATTGTGAATGGCAACAATATGGGTATCAGGATTGAGAACAGACAGACAGATAATCTGCATGGTGAAGTAGAAAAAGACAAGAAGATAGCCTGACCAGTGCCAAAAACAAATATTGATTCAGGCAAGTAAGAAATTTCTGCTTGTGTTCTGATCCTAGAACTCTCTAGACACTATGCATAGCTGCTGGTATGCTTTTTCTTTTGTGGACACTGTCTAGTGGGTTGCTGTCTTGTGTTATATTCTTTCTCCTTTTTTGTTTTTGTTCTCTGCCTGATCTTAAACTTACAATTAGAAATGGTATTATATTATACATCATAGCTTGGCAATCATATTTTCTGGCTCAAGCGGGTAGTCAGTATGCAAGTCATGAAGCTCAGCAGAATATGCTAAATCCACCTTTAAGACACAGCATATATCATCAACACTATGTAATAATTTTCTGTAAATGTTTCTGGCATCATCCAAAAAAGATCACACGCAGGAATCTTCTGCAATTGGGCCCATATTGGCATCCAAATACACAATACACTTGAATCATACATTTTGTCATATCCTAGCATATTCCAGACATAAAATTTGACCCTTGATCAGACTGGACAGATTTGGGAAGGCCAAATTGAATAAAAAACTTTATCAAAGCTTTTACTAATGTTTTAGTTTTAATATTCGTCAAAGGAATTGCCTCTGGGAATCTTGTTGACGCACACATTATCGTCAACAAGTATTGGTTACCTGACTTGGTCTTAGGTAAGGGACAAAAGCAGTCTACCATTATTCTGCTAAATTGTTCATCAAATGCAGGAACAGGTTGCAGACGAGCCTTATGTATCTTCTGAATGGGATTTCCTACCATTTGACAAGTATGACAAGATCTGCAGTATTCACAAACATCACTTTTAATTTTTGCCCAATAGAAGTGATTCAAGATCTTGTGATAAGTCTTATCAATCCCTAAATGACCAGCCAAAGGAGTTTCATCAGCCAGACTAAGTATTTCCTGTCTGTATGATTTTGGAACTACTGTGTGATAGTTCACTGACCACTCGTCACCAGCAGGTACCTCGGGAGGTCTCCATTTTCTCATAAGAATTCCATTTTTAATGAAATAACAAACAGGTACTTCAATGGCTTCAGTTTCACTAATGGCCCTTTGAAACCAACAGGAGATCTCAGGATCTTTTTCCTGTTCGATGACAAGTGATTGTCGTTTGTCACCCTGATTAGAATAATGAGAATGAGTAGTTAAAAGAGGATCACTGTGATCAATACTCTTTGATTTATCCAAACAAGGAGTGAAAGTGACCTCATCAAAAGTCTGACCAATACATGTGTCAGCTAAAGGAATACATTCCTTATCAAAATCATTCTCATGAGCTTTCTTTGCCATAGCAGTAGTAACTGCACAAGCTGGGTATAAATCAGGGAATTCTTTTTCAATAGGATTGACTTTCTGATCCATACAAGGCTTGTCAGTTACAAGTGGTTTAACCACAACCTTATCTCCAGCTAGGTCATTGCCTAGTATTAAATGAATACCCTCAATGGGTAAAGAATACACTATTCCGACTGTCATGGGTCCTGAGATTAAGTCTGATGACAAATTTACACAATGGAAAGGAACATTAACAAAGCCACACTCTATTCCCTAAACAAGAACACTCTCATTAGAAGAAGACTTCTCAGAAAAAGGCAAAGTACCTGATAATAAAAGACGGAGATGCCCGTGTCCCTTAACATTTTAATAGGGATGGGATTGGCTGAATCACCCAAGAGTGATATAGAACCCTTCGACATGAATGGTTCATAATTCTCCATAATAAAATAAGACTGGGGTTTATTAGACCCAACAAATGTATTGCTTTCAATACATGACTGTGACCTGGACCTCTTAGAAATAAGAGCATTTGGAATAGGTCTGTCTTGATTCTGTTGCTATTTTTCAATTTGTAGCAATCAGAAATAACGTGTCCTGTCTTCTTACAATAGGTACACCTAGAAAGAGATAAGGATTTCTGATCATTGTTATCAGAAACTTGATTTCTAAAAGTTGTGCCAGATTGAAATTTAGAAGGGTTTGTATTAGACTGAAATGCTTTTTTGCCAGAAGACTGCTGAGTGGAAGACTTACTTACAAAAGAATCTTTATGAGCTAAGGAATACTTGTCAGCAGTAAGAGCAGCATTTTCCAAAGTTTCGACCTTATGCTCATCAAGACAAGTCTTAATGTCACTATGGGCACTCTTCAAGTAATATGAGTTGTCTTAGATTTTCATAATCTTGATCAACTTTCTTGGCTAAGCACCACCTATCAAATAACTGCTCTTTTTCTCTTGCAAATTCGCCTCGAGTTTGTCGAGCTTCTTGTTTACAGTTCCTGAATTTTTGCTGATAAGCCTCAGGGACTAACTCATAAGCCTTTAAGATGCATTCCTTAACCAGATCATAGTAAGTGCTCTGCTGTACTGACAGGGAAGCATAGATGTCTTGGGCTTAGCCGAAAAGTGCACTCTGTAATAACAGAGTCCAATGCTCCCTTGGCCATTTCGAATTTTCAGCAATTTTTTCAAAATGAGGAAAATATTCATCTACTTCTTTTTCTCTGAAAGGGGGGACTAACCTAATATTCTTAGTAACATCAAAAATTGAATTTGTATGTAAAGTGGGAATGTGCTTTTCACTTGAGAGCTCTAATTCTCTTAATCTAAATTGATATTCCCTTTCTTCCTTTTCTCTTTCTCTCTGCAATTCTAGTTGCATTTGCATTTGTTTCTCTTCTTTCTGTAACTGTATTTGTTTCTCTCTCCTCTTTCTCCAATATCATTTATTTCTTTTTTCTGTAACTGTATTTGTTTCTCTCTCCTCTATCTCCAATAGTATTTTCCTCTCTCTTTCCTCCTTATCTAACTGCATTTGTTTCTCCTCTTTCTCCAATTGCATTTGCATTTGTTTTTAATCTTTCTGAAGTTAAGCTTTCTTAACTCTAATTCCATCTTGTATTTTAATTTTAATTCCTTTACTTTTATGTTAGAGTCTGATACAGACTTACTGATCAAAACCAAAGCACTTTTATTCAAAACATTCTTTTCCACCAAATATTGGACCGATGCTCTACCTGGACAGAGATTCCATCCACCTTTGAGAACTCTTGTCATAAATTGTCAAGAAGAAGGGAAGAAGGAAATACTAAGCAACATGACAACATCAATGCATGCAAAAGTCATTATCGGAACAAAATCAAGGCTAGACAAAAGTGTGCTGTCAGCTGAGATTTTCCCGGTTAACTTCAAAGTCTATCGCAAAGATTGTATAGATGGTATTGAAGGGGAATTCGTCTTGGGATCAGTACTCGAGCTGTAAATTCGAAGAGCTGTTCGGAGATGATAACTGTGATATGATATGGGCCAAAGTCAAGGTGAAAGGGGCATTCGACCTCTACACTGGATCCTTCTAAAAACCACTGTCCAAAACTGACCCAAGCTACTTGGAGCAAGTCCAGTTCTGTATGTCAAGGATCCCTCACAGTGTACACCTATATCTGTAAGGCGACTTTAACATCCCAGACACAGGATGGAAAAATGAGAGCCTGGTGCCACATGCTACAAACAGCCCCCAAGGCCAACAGCTACTAAAAGTTACCAAAGATGCCTGCCTGGTGCAAGTTGTCGATGCACTGACAAGAATCACAGAACATTCATGAAATATCCTTGACCTCTTCTTCACTAACAATACACTCATTAATCAATGTGAGGTAATCCCAGGTACTGAGGAACATCAAGAAGTGTTCACCGAGTCAAGCTTATGTCCAATGAAGGTAAATGAGCCTCCTCATCATGCAGACTTGTACAAGAAAGCAGACTACAATTAAATTCATGAAGAGTTGTGATCCTACTATGAATGAGTCGTTCTCACAAGAAATGAAAAAATGATGTACAAAATGGACATGGGAAAGCTTTGAGAGGAAACTTAAGATAATGATTACAAATGACAGGTGATATGTACAGGTATTGGTAGGCCTATTTAATTTAAAATTTTCATGTTTAGTGCAGGTAAACAGAGGTAAAATTTAAATTATTTTGAAGAAAAGAAAACCAATTCATGGCATTTATTGTGAATATCAATCTATTGATCTTTAAAAAATGTAATTCCATTCGCTTTTCCAAAACTTTTCCAAGAACTTTTTAACAATTTCAAGAGTACCTACTATGGAAATTCAAGACCTCTAATACTTACCTAACACGTAAATTTAAGACAAAAACATATTTTACTGCTGGCTTTCGGTATACCTCATCCTGTTGGATAGGTCATTCTATTTGGAGTGCCGTGAGTACAACAATTTTTGAATGGTGGTAAGATCCCTGGACTATTAAGTTTTAGGAGAACCTACTCTAACAAATGCATTGTGAAAATTAGGTAGGTTGGTAAATCTTTTGTGGCAAATGAAAATGTGACTGGACAATGCAAAAGAATCAAATTCCATGACTTTTTGAAAGCTCTGAATGACTTATGAAAATTTCAAAAGTTTTCAAGGCCCCCGAAATGCTTTTCTGCAATTTACAAACATTTCCAGGATGTTCCTGACTGCAGGAACCCTGTAAACAAAATGTACTGATTCAGTCTTTTCCAGCAACTTAGAATCAAACTTGTTACAAATATAATATAACGAAATAATGTTAATGCTTAAAAAAAAATAAATAAATCAATAAAGAATATGAAATAAACAAGCCAAAATTAAAAAAAATATTTTATTAAATATTTTTTTCAAACATATTTCAAGTCCAAATATTACAACCGCTCTGGTGACCTATGTGGTTAGAGCTTCCACTTCGAATGCAGGAGGTCGCAGGTTTGAGCCCTGGCCGATTCATATAGAAGACTTTTAAAAATGATACCAGCAGCTGCCTGGCTTGGTGCTCAGCATTAAGACGTTAGTGTTAGGACTCATCGGCCTGACGTCAGGATAATGTGATTCAGTGGGACTAGTCCTATAACCCCCCCCCCAAGAAAAATACCGGGTGATGTGTTGTACGTTATGGGACTAGACATGATGCTACATGTCTGCGGCATGATGCCCCAGTGCTAGATACCACAGGTGCTCGATGCAAGCTTTATGTTAAGAGAAAAACAATAATCTGAAGGAAGAAAATCATACAGAGTGCCTAAAATACCTCAGATTACCCCCATGACCCGTTTTGACATTGGACCCTCTCTATCATACTATGTATGTCTCTTATATAGTATGATAGAGAGGGTCCAATGTTAGAACGGGTCATGGGGGTAATCTGAGGTATTTTAGTCACTGTATGATTTTTTTCCGTCAGATTATTGTTTTTCTCTTAACATCAAGCTCGCATTGAGCACCTGTGCTAGATCGCAGGTGCTCCACGCGAGGTTGATGTTAAGAAAAAAACAATAATGTGAAGGAAAAAAATCATACAGAGTAACAAAAATACCTCAGATTACCCCGATGACCTGTTCTGACATTGGACCCTCTCTATCATACTATATAAGAGAAAAGGTACGTAACGTGCAAGAACTTCGTTCCACCCATCACCCTTGATTTCCTTCTGCTATTTCCGTCTTTAAAGGCATAGGACCATATTCTATGGCTTGTTTTACTCCTTAGATATTTTTCTATCCATGAAGCCATCATTAACTATATTGCGTTGCATAAAACTGAAGTTACGGGCTCCGAAACGTGCAAATTTCGCGAATTTTGTTTGGGTGGACAGTATTACACTCAGGTGACAACCGGTGAAAAGAGCTACATATACCATGTTTGCGACTGTATGATACATCCCGTCTTCAATGACAGAACAGTGGTAGATGCAAAAGTAAGTGTTTACTTACCATTAACTCAAGTCAATGTTAGGAATCCTATTCCATGGAAGAATTAGACATTGTCTTCTTGACTACACATAAATCCCATACAAGCGACATCAGTTTGAAAAGATGTACACTATGCGGCACACATGTCAACGGCGAAATATGATTGGCTCAAATGGTGATACTTAAATAACATCCATGCACTGTCACCATTTCACGATGTAAATATTTGTACCCCGACAAAAATAGGTATTAACATGATCCGATTGTGCTATAAATCATTTGAATATGTTAAATTAATGAGAGTATACATTAAAGTATGATTGCACTACATGAAATTAAAATTTCCAGAAATACGTTAGATAATAACTGAAAATATTTATGTGATGCATGGATGTTATTTAAGTATGGTATATTTAGTTCTTTTCACCGGTTGTCACTTGAGCGTGATAGTGTCTACCCAGATAAAATTCGCGAAATTCGTACGTTTCGGAGCCCGTAACTTTAGTTTGGTGCAACTTTAGACCAAGAAGCAGGTCTCCGCTTTTTTTCCAGTGTCGGAAAAAAAAAAAGAAAAAGCGGAGAGCTACTTGTTGGTCCAGTGCAACGCAGAATAGCCAATGATGGCTTGATGGATAGAAAAGTATCTAAGGGGTAAGACAAGCGATAGAATATGGTCGTATGCCTTTAAAGACGGAAATAGCAGAAGAAAATCGAGGGTAATGGGTGGAACGAAGTACTTGGAAGTTACGTTATGTTTTCTGTTATATAGTATGATAGAGAAGGTCGAATGTTAGAACGGGTCGTGGGGGTAATCTGAGGTATTTTTGTGACTCTGTATGATTTTTTTCCTTCAGAGGATTGTTTTTTTCTTAACATCAACCTCGCGTGGAGCATCTGTGTGCTAGATACGACTATAAACTGCCACACTACAGACATCATGGCGATATGACAGAAAATTTGTGAAAGCTAGTTTCAAAAAGGAAATGACACACGCAGACGGACATACACAGAAATATTATAACTATTTTTGTTGGTAAAAATTAGATGAAATAAATATAACAATGAGCGAGGGAGAGATCGAGATGTCTGAAAAGTAGGTGTAATAGGAAATAATTAGATAGCGGAGGAATAGTTATAATTTATTGTATAAAGAGTGTGTATGTTTATAGTGACACATAGAAAGAGAGTGATTAATACCTCTGAGAATGCCGAATTGGATGTGGCTTGGAATTTGTGGAGAAATGGCGTAGTCTAAGTTGGAGCAACAGTCTCTTGCAGTGCACATCCGTAAGAAGAACCGGAAGTCCACAGCTAGAACCACTGCCAAACATCCACGCTGGGAACCAATTCATGAGTAATTTCCCTTTATTAACAATTGCACAAAGAAGAAGAAGAAGAACAACAACAACAAAAGAGCTAATAAATGTTACCCCTGTCTCTTCAAGTAAAGTGAAATAACAATATTTCTTTGTAAAGTGATTTTTAACAATATTTCATTGTAAAGTAATTTTTCTTCTATTTTTCTCACGGCTAAAGCGAAGACATATGAAAACATCTCTCTCTCTCTCTCTCTCTCTCTCTCTCTCATTTAGATACATCCGCGATAGGAATTAAATAATCACACGAGCTACCGCACCTTACAAAGCATATTGTGTCTGCACAAAATTCAGGTGAAATTAAGGGACCTTTTGGAATCCTAGATTAATATGGTTAAACTATGACATCAAACAACTAGTACAATGAACGTAATTGTATTTGGTATTGCAGACTTCCTTACACCATCCTCACCTCTAACTAACCCCACTGGTTTCAGAATGTTTAAAATTTTTTATAAGTCTCGCATATAGATCTCAGACGAATTGTCAAGTATAAGATCCCTATAGCCCGTTACAAATTCACGACTGTTTTTTTTATTTATTTGTTTTTTAATCATGTACCCATAATATGTGGAATACGAGCATTTACATAAGCGATCATAATATTCTCACTAGGAACCAAAACAATTAAAGGCATTATCTAGCAATAGTCAAAATCATACCTAAGTTAATTCAAATTCTGCGTCCATGATCAATCTAGGAATTTCACTAAGCGCTTTTACTCATGTAGTACCTACTAAAATAGGGTATGCAATAGCGCTCAGATTATTGCATTCGCACTTTAACCCAGCCTCTAGATTCGTGCTTCTCTACAACAAAATAATAAATATAGTCTAGTTTATAAATGTACATAAGTCAAGGAATATCATGAAGTTCTTTTGTTACAAGTTCCTTCAAAGATATATGGACATGTGCTATGTAGTACCGTATGATTCCTAGCACACGTATCAACAACTAACTTAAATCTGTGTTTGTATGAGCCTAAGTAAAATGTATTGGGCTTCCTTCACATGAACCTACCGTTTTAATTTTAGAATACTTCCTCAGAACCAACTTGTATATTTCTCTCTGTAAATGCCTGAGAAATATATATTGGTTTTCCTTCACATTTGTAGACGTCAATTTATATGGGCATTCACATCATGAATGATAAAATCCTCGATGGGAACCAAAACAACCTCACATATATTTTATCATACTATAGTTAGGATATTTGAAATTATGTGAGCTGTGTATAAATCAACAAATTTCATCTTGTTCCTTCTTTACATGTTTAATTTACACCAATTTATATATTTCTCTTTGTAAATGACAGAGTCATATATATTTGTTTTCATATACATCTCTACACGGCACACTATCTCCATGCATATTAGCAGCTCTATTCTTAAATCGTTCCTCACAAGAGCGGCTTCCTACGTAAGGTACCTAACTTTCAAGCGATGCATCTTCGCTCAGAACCACGACCTTCTTACCACTGCCTCTCACAGTTCAAGTTCATGACAAAATAAACATGAGCAGAACTATTTGTTTTACAATAACCATCGACATTAAACAACAGTAAATTAAACGAATAGTCTTTATTTTAGACAAAAATCGTATCACGAGCATATAAAATGGAACAATCGACCAAAGTCTACTCATTACTGCAAGTTCCCTTATAACATCTGTGCCTAGAACCAATACTTCCTGGTGAAAGAAAATTACACAAAAATAGAGTTCCGATACTCATACATCTTTCAGAACAAACGACAAATGAATAAGATCCTTATTGCCGCATATAAATTCAAGTCCTTTTGCCAGTTATGTGCCGATAACATGTAGAACAAAGACATTAACTTTATAGATGATAACATCCTCGCTGGGGACCAAAAACAACTTCTTATTTGAAATGCTATGCTCTAGGTAACATCTTTAATAGTATATCTGAAATTCTGTGCCCTGTTTAAATCAACAAATTTCATACTGTTCATGTTTTTTCAGGTTGCTTCAGTTACATCAAAGATTTATTCGCCTGAGCTATAAAGTACCGTATCTATTTTAGCATCCGTGCTCAGAACCAATATCTATATTTCTCTTTGTAAATGCCTGAGTCATATGTAGTTGGTTTCTTACACATCTGTACACGTCACGTTATATCCATGTATATCATTTAACATCTCTTCATCTTTAGGTATTGCAATTTAGCAGCTTTATTCTTAAATTGTTGCTCACGTGAGATGGTTCCTATATAAGGTACCTACACTCGTTTCTTTCAAGCGATGCATCTTCGCTCAGAACCACGACCTTCTTAACACTGCCTCTTAAGTTCATGACAAAATAAACATCAGTATAACTATATTTTTTTTACAAAAACCATCTGATACTAACTAACAGTGAATTAAAGGACTAGTCCTAATTTCAGACAAAAATCGTATCACGAGCATAAAAAAATGTAACAATCGACCAAAGTCTGCATATTACTTCCCTTATAACATCTGTGCCTAGAACCAATATTTCCTAATGAAAGAAAATTACACAAAAATAGAGTTCCGATACTCACACATCTTTCAGAACAAATGACAAAATTAATAAGATCTTTATTACCACATATAAATTCACGTCCTTTTCCTAATCATGCGCCGATAACATGTAGAATACGGATATTTACTTCACCTAGGATAACATCTCCGCTGGGAACCAAAACAACTTCCTATATGAAATGCTATGCGCTAGGTAATATCTTTAATAGGATATCTGAAATTCTGTGTCCTGTTTAAATCAACAAATTTCATACTGTTCATGTTTTTCAGGTTGCTTCAGTTACATCAAAGATTTATTCGCCTGAGCTATAAATTACCGTATCTATTTTAGCATCCGTGCTCAGAACCAATATCTATATTTCTCTTTGTAAATGCCTGAGTCATATGTAGTTGGTTTCTTATGCATCTGTACACGTCACGTTATATCCATGTGTCTCATTTAACATCTCTTCATCTTTAGGTATTGCAATTTAGCAGGTTTATTCTTAAATTGTTGCTCACAAGAGCTGGTTCCAAGGTAAGGTACCTACACTCGTTTCTTTCAAGCGATGCATCTGTGCTCAGAACCACGACCTTCTTAACACTGCCTCTTACAGTTCAAGTTCATGACAAAATAAACATCAGTATAACTAATTTTTTTTACAAAAACCATCTGATACTAAATAACAGTGAATTAAAGGACTAGTCCTAATTTCAGACAAAAATCGTATCACGAGCATAAAAAATGTAACAATCGACCAACGTCTGCATATTACTTCCCTTATAACATCTGTGCCTAGAACCAATATTTCCTAATGAAAGAAAATTACACAAAAATAGAGTTCCGATACTCACACGTCTTTCAGAACAAATGACAAAATTAATAAGATCTTTATTACCACATATAAATTCACGTCCTTTTCCTAATCATGCGCCGATAACATGTAGAATACGGATATTTACTTCACCTAGGATAACATCTCCGCTGGGAACCAAAACAACTTCCTATATGAAATGCTATGCGCTAGGTAATATCTTTAATAGGATATCTGAAATTCTGTGTCCTGTTTAAATCAACAAATTTCATACTGTTCATGTTCTTCAGGTTGCTTCAGTTACATCAAAGATTTATTCGCCTGAGCTATAAAGTACCGTATCTATTATAGCATCCGTGCTCAGAACCAATATCTATATTTCTCTTTGTAAATGCCTGAGTCATATGTAGTTGGTTTCTTACACATCTGCACACGTCACGTTATATCCATGTATATCATTTAACATCTCTTCATCTTTAGGTATTGCAATTTAGCAGCTTTATTCTTAAATTGTTGCTCACGTGAGGTGGTTCCTATATAAGGTACCTACCTTATAAGAAATGCTATGCTCTAGGTAACATCTTTAATAGGATATCTGAAATTCTGTGTCCTGTTTAAATCAACAAGGATGCTATCACCGGTGACGTAAATGTCCGTTTTCCACATATTATCAGCACATTGTTGGAAAATTGACGTGACGTTGCATGGAACAATAAAGCTCTTTTTACTTTGTTATTTATTCTGATAGATGTGTAGGAGACGGATCTGTACTATTTATAATTTTCTTTCAACAAGAGGTTTCGGTTCCTGGGGTGGATTCGATTTGAAACTTAGGGTAATGGATAGAATTAAGTGTATTATTACACGTCTTTACATACTATTGTTATATCCTTTCTGTCTAAAAGAAGGACTAGTCCTTATTTTAATTTACTGGTGCATAGTGTAAAATATCATAATATGCAGATATTTATTTTGATATCAACTTGTGTAGTGATACGCATTGATTAGAATGTCGTGGTTTTGAGCGCGAATGCATATCTTCAGATATACGTGTAAATTGGTTCTGAGCACGCATGTTAAATTTGATACGGTACTTTATAGCACCGGTGCATGAATCTTTGATGTAAGTGAATCAACATGAAAAGAACGAACTGTACGAAATTTGCTTATATCTACCGCACACTGAACTTCAAATATCTTAGTAAAGATGTTAACTTTAACATGAAAATTCATATATAACGTTGTTTTGGTTACCAGCGGGGATGTTGTTCTCGATGATTTAAATGTCCGTACTCTACATGTTATCGGCAGATGTTTGGGAAAAGGACGTGAATTTGAATGTGGTAACAAACATCGTCTCTTTTTATTTTATTTTATTTATTTATTTATTTATTTATATTTTTTTTGTCATTTATTATTATAGCTGTGTGGGAGTTGGACCTCTACTATTTGCAATTTTCTCTGAGCACGAAATCTTGGTTCCAGGTTCGGATGCTGTGAGGAAACTTGCAGTAATGAATATACTTTAGTCGATTGTTACACTATATACTCTCGTGATGGCCTTTTCGTCTGAAATAAGGAATAGTAATTACTTTAATTTATTGGTGGTTAGTGTCAAAATCATAATTTACAGATATTTCTTTTGGCATCAACTTGTGCTCTGACCGGCAGTGATAAGAACGTCATGGTTCTGAGAGCAGATGCATCTCTTCGCAGAAAGGGGTATATATACCTCACATAGGAACCAGCTGTTGTGAGTAATGATTGAAGAAGAAAGCTGCTAAATCACAATGCATAAGGATCAAGATCTATTAAATGATATACAAGAAGATAATTATACGCCTACAAATGTGTATATATATATATATATATATATATATATATATATATATATATATATATATATATATATATATATATTACTCAGACATTTACAAACAGAAATATATAAGTTGGTTCTGATCATGGATGCTAAAATTAATTCGCTACTGTATAGCTTAGGTGCACGAATCGTTGATGTAAGAGAAACAACATGAAGAGCACGAATAATATCAAAAATTTGTTGTTTTGTATAGCACACAGAATTTTAAATATCCTGGTAAATGGCATAGGTGGAGATAATGTGACGTCTACAAATATGATGGAACCCAATATATGTTATTCGGTCATTTACAAAGACATATATACAATTTGACTCTCAGCACGGATGATAAAATTGATACGGTATTTTGTAGTATAGGTCCATGAAGCTTTGATTTATGTGATGCAGCATGAAACGAAAGAATTGTTTGATATTTGTGGATTAATAATGCTTACTGAATTTCAAATTTCCTAGTGAATATGTTAAGTATGGCATAAAAATATAAGATCTTCCTTTGGTTCCCAGTGATGATCGATGACGTAAATGTCACTGTTACACATGTTATATCGACGAATTATTAGGAAAAGGGACGCAAATTTGTATGCCAGTGTATGACAGATTAGTCGTATATGATTTGTAATTATCTTTCAACAAGAAATGTTGGTTCTAGGCGCGGATGATATGAGGAAACTTGTAGTAATAAGGAGACTTAGACTGTCATGTGCGGTTGTCAATAAGATGTACATTTTTATGTATGTATGTAGATGATATTTAAGAGTTCATAGAAATAAATCAAACTTAATTTTGTGGAAGCAAATGTACTGAATATAAAGAGGTAATTTGTGTGTTTATTTCACTACTAGTGCGTATGTACGAGAGAGAGAGAGAGAGAGAGAGAGAGAGAGAGAGAGGGCAGGGAGGACGCAAATGTTACTTTTCCTATTGTCAATGTTAATGAAATGATCAAGGTGGCATGGAGGACGCAGATGTTGATTTTCCTTTAGTCAAGTTTGATTAAATAACGTTACAGCCAGTTATTTGTTTTCAATAAATGAAAGGGTTTCTAATTAAAAATTATATTAGGATATCTTTGTTTACGAATGTTGTGGTTCTTAGCGATGCATATCTTAAACTATAAGTGTATAAGTGCCTTGCGTACAAACCTCTCTTTTCTGCGCAGTGATTAAAGAATACGGATGTTAAATTATATTACATAAGGAACAGGAGATGCAAAACGATTTAAATGGAGATAATTTGACTTGTGAAAATGTGCGGGAAGCACAATATAATTTTCTCAGGCATTAGTAAACATAAATGTTTAAGTTGGTTCTGAGCACGGATGCTAAAAGTACGGTACTTTATAGCACAGGTCCAGAAATATATTAAGTGAGTGAAAAAACATGAAAAGAACGAATTGTGTAAAATTTGATGATTTATACTGAACACTCAATTTCAACTTCTACATAAGATGTTAAATATATCATAATAATTCATATATCGAGTGATTTTTGTTCTCAGCGGGGATGTTATCTTCTATCATGTAAATGTCCGTAT